>PVJD01008822.1:0-68552 GCA_004026545.1 Mormoops blainvillei
TTGGCTGAAATTAAAGTGGCTGTTTCCAGTAGATGGGCACATATTCTTTGCCACAGTCCCCACCACTTCCTCTTGTGCTCCACCCATCTCCGTTACTGATGTCATTTGGTTGGCCCCCATAGACGCTGCATTCGCAACACCTGATTTGGATAAATTAGAGCATTTTTCCAAAAAGCTTGGAATTTATTTATTAAAAATTGTGTATTCTTACATGTTTAAACTTCAGTTACTTTCAAAGTCCTCTCCATTTGATGCAATACACCTATCGAGATGTTTTTCCCACTGCTCAAAACAGTTTTGAACTCATCAATTTTGATGCCTTTTAGTGCTTCTGCCATTTTTTGTTTCACCTCTTCCACATTGGCAAAATGTTTTGAAACCAGAACATTTTGTGCTGCCTGTCACTACCACAACCAATAAGCAGATACGGGGATTGAACCTTTATGGGAGCTTTATTCCGATGACCACCGATCTGAGAAGATGGTGGTTAAGTACCCTAACGGACCGCCTTAAACTCCATTTTAAACTGACCCTTTTTATAAGGAGAAGAAAAGCGTAGGTAAGGGGAATTCAGGGAAAGAGTTAATCAGATGAAAGCCGCTGCATTCTTTCATCTGTGCCTTGGGCGGTGGTCTTTATGTCCGGGGCAAGTTGGCGGCTATCTCACCCTGGAGCACAATGGCTCAGATACCATCTGGATCCCTTGCAGTCTTCCTGAGGCACAAAGGCAGAACTGCTTGTGGTCTTCTGGAGTCAGGGTGGGTCATACCTTCAGTTCCTGGAACAATAATTTTTTTACATGCATTGATTACGAAGCTTATTAGGTATGACCCAAACTAAAATTTTCCAACTCTTGAGTGCCCCATCAGTTTCCCTCTGAGGATTCTTTTCATCTGGGGAAACAAAAAAAAACTTGCTTGGGGCAAGATTGGGTGAATCAGGAGGGTGGGGCACAGGGGTCATGCCAGTTTTGGTCAAAAACTGCTGAACACTCAGCGTTGTGTGGGCAGGTGCGCTCGTAAATCACCCATCATGAAATGGGCAGCTGTGTTGAAAGAAGTCTTCAAAAAACCGAAGCTGAACATAGCCTCTTACAATGCCAGCTGGCACACCGATCCACACGGGTTCCTAGAACATTCACCTAGCCCAGAAAGCCTGTGCAACGAGGGGCCCATGAAGACAATTCCGGGTTTTTTGGGTCCCCCTCATATTAGGAGGAGAGGCCAGACTGATTAGTGACTTGAAAGCATGTCGTGTGAAGACCAGCTGGAGCGAAGGGGGTATTATCTCCTGGGGCGTGATGACAGCCTTCACGTTTAAAGGGCTAAGATGGAGGTGGGGTAGGCGGATCTGCTCTGTGAATCCCCAGGAACGAAAACTAGGACCAGTGAAAATGTGAGGGGGCCGGTGCAGGGGGAGACAACAGGGAGGCCTGGTTCAGCTTGACCTAAGCCGGCTTTGGAACATCATAACTGCTTCAAGATGCAACAGGTAACATCCGGAAGAGGCGAGCCCCTGGCGCAGTACAGCTGTGGGGGCTGTGTTCAGGCTGAGCCTGGGCACGGCTTCACCACAATCATTTAGAGGAAATCCAAGTGTTGCGTGGGCAGCTGCACTGCGTGCCCTTGTAGCTTCTCCCAGCCCTCCAGGGCTGGATTCTGTGCCCAGACTGGGTGCCAGGGTGAAGAAGACAGAAGAGCTCAAAATGGTCCCTGCACTGCCGGCCTGGAAGCCAAAGGACTGCTCACGCTGCTGCTACCAGAAGCAGGAATTTGGGAGGAAACAGTGCAGGAGGGGCAGGATATTACAGTATTGTGTACTGCAGCGAAGAAAGCAAGAGCTTTGGGTCAGAAAGGTTAGGTCTTTTTACCTTTCTGTGCCTCTGTGTCTTAGTAAAATACCTCTGGGTGAGGTGAGGAGGATTTAGGTGAACACCTGCGGTCCAGTGCTTGGTCAGCCCTGACCGGTGTGGCTCAGTTGGCTGGAGTATTGTCCAGTACTTGGTCAGCAGAAGTCCCTGGGGAAAGGTGAGCACCCCTAGGTGAGAAAGGGAGCTATGATGTTGAGATTTATAATAAGAAACATAGATTTGATTTTCCTTCTTGTTCCTGGCACAGAGTGCCTAAAACCCTTGGAATTTCCTAAATGATAAGAGCAATCAATGATCAATGTGTCTTTTGTTATGTTAATATAGTGAGTTTAGATCCTCCCCCCCCCAAAAAATGGGGGCTGGTTGCTAGGAGAACCAACCCTGTGGTTAGAGGGTTGCAACTTTCAGTCCCACACTGACCTCCAGAGAGGAGAGGGGTGAAGATTTGATTGTAACAGTGAAACACTGGGCCCCTCTGACCCCATCTTGCTCAAGCCTCCTGTGTTCTTGCATATAGACATGCTAACCATTAGAGGAATTATGCTTGTGCCTTAAGATTTTTTTCACTTGAAGTGCCCCCCCCCCCCACTTTAAGAACAGTCCCCTTGCCAGAAGGTGCATCTCTTGAGGAGGTGGGGAACTATGTACAAAAATAATGATTATTTATCAAAGAGTTGCAGGAGTCTCAATACTGGACTTAGATCAGCGGGGGGCAACAGACTACAGACAGAGAACAAAGAGATTTAGAGCTTTTGTTGCCCGTGGAAGTGGGGCTCTTGCATGGGATCAGGAGAAAACGCATTTCACGGACCCATGCCCAGGAGATGGTTGTGTGGCAAGATTTACGCTGTGTCCCAGCTCCATCTGTCCCGCCATGAAAATAGTCCAATTTTGTCTTTATCAAGGTCAATACAAAGGCCAGCGTCCAGAGTTTCTGTTTCCTATTAAAGCTTAGTCTTTTGGAGCCCAGGCAGCTGCTAAGTTGTCTCAGCCCCTATCCAGGTGGCACAGCGCTGCTTCTCCCTGCTCTGCTCTACCCAGGCTCCTGCCTGGAGCCTGTGTTCGGAGTCTGTGTAGCTGCTAGACCCGCATGGTCGCTGTGGAGAGAATGCACAAATGAACAGGGCGAGTGTGTGTTCCTGGGGGGGCAGGGGAGAGAAAGAGAGAGATTGAGATTGATTGATTGATTGATTCTTTGTTAAACTGGGTTACAGTCTTGGGTTGGGGATGGCCAGGCGCTTGTTCAAAATTGCCAATCAACTTCCCAAGCTTTTGTGGGCTTCTGATGGGTCCGCCCCCTAGCCAATTGATTTCTTTCCCAGGTTAGATTGGCAGGTCTCCATGGTTAAGCACCTCCCCCTATGCCATTTTGACTTCTATTGTGCATGTGCTTAGCTCCCGTTTCTCCCGCAACAATTCACAATCCCATTCCACGATCTGCTACTGGAGGGCAGGCTAATCCCTACATGGGGGAAGGAAGGGGTGTTATCCCCTTGGAGGGACAACGCTGCAATCTCCTGGGGAGTGTGTGAAGGTGTAACTTCCTGGTAAAACAAGCTTATGCGTCCCAATTGATTGTGCTTAATAATGTCTGATTCTCTTTGCATCCTTCCTTGATTAATAACTAGCTAACTGCCCATGGTAACAATTTCACACTCTTCCTTGGATCTCTGCTGGAGCCCAGATGTCTGCAGTGATCAATGACCCCTCGCCCCTCCCATTTCCCCATTTGTTGTCAGTGGAAGTGGTGTTCTTGCGGTGTCACAGGAAAAGTATTCCGGGAGACACACATATAGGAGACTGTGGCATGGTAAGATTTATTGGTGCAAAACCAAAGGAGTGCCCATGGTTCCCAGTGTCCCATCTCTGTCCCACCATGGAGAAAGTCCAATTTTGTCTTCATCAGGGAGAGAAATAGGGCCAAATGTCAGGGATTCTGTGTCATATTAAAGTTTAGTTCTTTGGAATCGGCACAATCTGCCGTGGGCCCCAGGCGGCTGATAGAGCCGCGTGGCCACTACAAAATGTACCAGTGCACAGGGTGAGCACATGTTTCCGTGTGGGGGCGAGTGAGAGTTCTTTCTTAGCCGGAGTTACATTATCTCAGGCCTGGGAAGGCCCAGGAGCCTCTTCAAACTCACAAATCAACTTTACGAGCTTTCACGGGCTTCTGATACACCCATTCCCTAACCAATTTATTTCCTACATCTTTAAGGATTGTGTCTCTTACCTAATCTGATCCTTTTCACAGGCTGGACTGACAGGCCTCTATGCCTACCATTTTGGCTCCTACGGGCACACGTTTACCTCTCCTTCCCCCAGTGATTGTTCTATCCTTCCCCCAGTGATTTATGGGAAAGGACCAGTGGTGAACTGGAGGAGTATGTGAAGCCGCAACTTCCTGGTTGAGCGGACTTATGCTCCCTAGTTGATTATGCTTAACAATGTCTGACTCCCTTTGCTCCCTGCTTTTATTAATATGTAACCACTTACGCTTTGACATAAAAGACGTGTGAATTCTGGACCCTCTTAAGATGGATTTAAGGAGCCCCTAAAGCCCCCATCTTCTCTATTAGGTGCCTTCTCAATCAATAAACCTTTCCTTACCCCAAACTCTAATATTTTGAATATTGGCCTTTTTAAAAATTTATGAATTGTTTATTTCTGGAACTTTTTCTTTTCTTGTTCTTTTTATTTATTTTTTCAATCGTTTATTTTATTTTTAGAGAGAGGGGAAAGGAGGGAGAAAGAGAGTGAGGGAAACATCGATGTGAGAAAGAAACACGAATCAGCGGTCTCTCACACACCCTCAGCCAGAGACCCGGCCCCGCAACCCAGGTATGAGTCCCAACCAGGAACTGAACCAGCAACTCTTTGGTCTGTAGGCAAATACTCAGTCCACTGAGCCACACCAGCCAAGGCCCAATGACTCCCCAAAGGCCCCCACCTCCTAATACTATTTATTACCTGGGGGGTTAGGATTTCAACATACAAATTGCGGGGAGGCATTAAGAGTTGGGAGATGAGCCTGAAGCAGGGTTCCTGGCTCCCCATGGTCTGGGGGAGGCATACAGGGGTCCAGAAGTTTCCACGTTTCATGGAGAGAATAGGGAGGGGCTGAGGGGGCCAGTGGGCCAGTGGAGGTGTTGGGGGTGACAACAGATGCCTGCAAGATGCATAACCTTTCTGGTCACAGGCAAATGGCTGGACCCAGAGACTTCAGTAGCGGCCCAAAGGTCAGAGAGCAGCCACTTGTTCACAGGCAGACCAAACCAGACTGACTCTCCACTGAAAGGGCCAACCTGGACCCAGGACCTCCAGGGGATCCCTGGCCTTTCTCCCACCCACACACACGCCCAGGTGCCCTTTTGGATATGCACACAAGGATGGGATACAATGTCATTTCCACTGAATGACAGAAAATTTATCTGAAACGAACTGTTCAAAAGACTTAAATATTCCTGATTCAAAGTTGCACGTGGAAAGGAACTGTGGACGATAAAGAGGCCACATACCAAGCCTGACACGCTCGGGGAAGCCTGTGTGGCGGCCCTACAAACTCAGAGACCAAAGTAACCACACAGGATGGTCTGAAGTTAAAACTTCCTACCTAGAGGCGAGTCATGGCGCACAGTCATGTCCTAGGCCGGTGTTTATAGCTTTTCATTGGTTTGGATGCCATTAGGTTATTATCAGAGAGACATGGAAAGCATTTACATGGTGAAAGATTTCAGAACTTCAGTGGAATGGGCAGCTTCATGAGACGCCATTTAAAGATTTTATTTATTTATTTTTAGAGAAAGGGGAAGGGAGGGAGAAAGAGAGGGAGAGAAACATCACTGTAGTTGCCTCTCACCTCCCCCACCAGGGACCCGGCTCACAACCCAGGCCCTGACTGGGAATCGAACCAGTGACCATTTGGTTCGCAGTCCAGCACTCAATCCACTGAGGCATACCAACCGGGGCCTATTTTAATAGTAATTTATTTCAGTATTTACATACTTTCCAAGAATGTCATGTCTCTAAGCAAGAAATAATCCTTGTCATCTAGAACTACTTTGGTGGCCCCATGTTCTGGAAGAGCTTTATCTCCAAATTTCACACTAGCTGGTGGAGCCCTAGAGCCCATTCCGACAGGTACTACTGTTGCTTGCTATACTTTTCCTTGAGGTTTTTCTGGAAGCATAATGCCTCCTTTGGTTACAGTTTCCACAGCATTCCATTAAACTAATACTTGGTCAAAGAGAGGACGAAAACTTATTTATTTTATTTATTTTAATCCCACCCGAGGATATGTTTATTGATTTTAGAAAAGGAGGCGGGGAGAGAGAGAAAGAGAGAAACATCGATTGGTTGCCTCCCATACATGCTCTGACTGGGTATCAAACCCACAACCTTTTGGTGTACTGGACGATGCTCTAATCAACTGAGCCACCCAGCAGGGTGGAGGATAAACTTTCTAAAGTCATGTCCTGCCCTGACTCAGGCCAGCCTTTGCAGTTAGTATTCAGCACTTGCACCATGGCCACAAGAAGAGCCCTCCTAGGCTGGTATCTTCCTTGACAAAGGTTAATCTTTACCTTAACGGAGCCGGTCCTTTTTATTTTATTTATTTATTTATTTATTTTTTGCATCTACGTACCTTTGAAATGCCAGAGTGTTACGGAGCAGACCGGGGCCCGTCCACATGGCCCCTTGGTGAAAGACCCAACAATTAAAGCTGGTAGAAACAAGTCTTTATTTACAGCATTCCAAACCTGGGGGGCCTAGAGCACCTCAGCTTGGAGCTCTCCTTTCCCACAAGACCCAGAACTTCCCATGCTTCCCAAAAGGCTGTAAGCCAAAAACCCCAAAAGTAGAAGTTCCTCATTTCCTTATCTTAAGCCAGCTGCACAAACACTTCTCTAGTCCCTCTGGAAGGTACCAAAGTTGCCATCCTCGCGCCACAGCTCTCTCCTTCAGGGTCAGGGGCATGTGGTCATCAGCTGTGTAATAGTCCAGAAAAGCACGTGCTGTGTTACCCTGGACCATGGTGAGACTCAGGAAAGGCGTGGGTCTGGGAAGTCCAGGTAAAATCCCGGTGCAGCAGGACAGGACCTTGCAAGGAAGTCGTCTGCGGCTCCAGAGTCAGCAGAGCAGGCACAATCCCGGCAGCAGTGTCTCCTTTCTTATTAGTCCAGGCCACGCGGCCTCCTTCCTTACCATAAACTACACAGCTGCTTGCTTACTTTTCCCTTCTGACCGCCGTCTTTCAAACCGCCTGGTCAAAAATCCCTTGCTACAGACAATGTGCTTCCTCCCTGACCACTACTCCCCACACAGCCAAGAATGCGTATGACTGCCGCCCTTGAGTCTAAATCCTCACCCTGTGTCTGTCTCCTCCATCGCCCCATTTCCGACTCCTCCCACAATGGGTTACATCTGCCAGCTCTCGGTACAGTCCACGTTTATTCAGCTGCCATCCCCAGGCCAGGCAGAGGGAATCGCCTCTGGGCTCTCACACAGGGGCTGTAACCGCCCCCAACCCCCCTGCTGGGGCTAAAATCACAAGACAGCTCCCTGGCAGCACAGCTTTTTAACATAACTATTAAGCTAGCCAAGTTGCCATAGATAAGCAAAATCTCTCAGTCAGGTACCATGTGCATTTCCCCATCCCCGAAGCCATGGCTGTGGAGGTTTTGGGGACTTTTTTCTGACCCCAGGTCTACACCCTGTTACAAGAGTAACACCCTTTCTCCATACCCCTCAGGGTACAGTCTCCCACCAGAGCAAGGCACCACAGAACCCTCACTGTTACCTTGTTCCCCGCATACCACCTCTACGTGCTGTGAACGTTAACTGTCCCATACCCACCAACGTAAAAGAGGTATGTGTCTGTCCGTTTTACTTTTTATCCAATCCCAGAGATTTCCTGGCTCTGCTTTCTCCCGCCTCCCTAACCTACCACCAATGGATTTCATGTAACCCCCTTGCGTCTTCCCCCTGATTCTGATGCACAAATTAAGCGATAAAACTGCCATTTTCCAGAGTATTTTATCAATCCGTTGAGATTTTACTTCCTGGCAACTGTCGTCAGTTTTGCTCAAATAAATTCATGAAAATTCTCTACAGGTTTGGACCGTTCTTACATCAATAGAACTCAGAAGCCTCAGTTTGCACCAGAGGAGATTGAAACGGCGAGCTGAAGTCTCGGCACCCCTAGCCTACCCTGTGAAGAAGTTGCCCTTGACCACACTCCTTTGCATATCTAAGCAGTGGTGTGATGTGCAAATCTCAACCATCTTCCATGCTGATTACCCCAGCACTCCTTGAGGAGATGCCAGTGTCCTCCCTCTTTCAGAGGTGAGGAACCAGCCGCCCAGCGTCTCACTGCACGGGCTTCCCTCCTGAGGCTCCAGCCTCTCCAGCTCGGCCCTCAAAGACTGTGGCCGCACTTGCCAGAAAGGCAGGCTTTCCTGGCACCGTGGGAAACACTGCTGCAGGCAACTGGCGATGATTGTGACTGCCAGAACCCAGAGAGAAGGCATCTTTGGGCAGAGTGACTGTTCTGTGCTGGTCTCAGCCTGTGGAAATCACAGCCCTGGTGGCTCCTACTGTGACTGCAAGATGCCTTCAGCAACTGCCATCAGGAAACTTTGAAACAAAAAAACAAGGTTTATTATTCACAGCTTCTGGAGGCAACACAGTCAGGGGGCGGAGGGAGAGGGAGAGAGCGAGCCTGGGGTTCTGCTTTTATTGGTGTTGACAGCCTAGGGTTTGGGGGGTTCAGTCTTTATTAGTGAATGTAAAACATAAGAGCGATGTTTAAAGGCAAGAAGGGAACAAGAAGCTAAAACAAAGGAACTTTGGGGGTGGGGACAGCTCGGCTCTTTACATATAGTCCTGTGGCTGGCAATGTGTGTAATCCAGATAGTCGTCTTTGAAGTGCATGCCTGGGCATCACAAAACAAACAAACAGACACCGTCGGGCACTTATACTACAGCTGAGAGAGAGGACAGGACATGGGGAACAGCGAGGGACAGCCCTACCCGCTGGTGTTCCGAGAATCAGCCCACGCAGGGTAGAAAGCAGGGCAGTAAACAGGTTTCATCAGATTGTTTTGCCCGTGTCCTCCTTACCCTGGGGTCTAAAGCCCCGCCCTCAGTCCCACTAGACCTGGAGGCCGTAGTCGCTGCATAGAGGTCAGGTGGTTCGCCGCAGCTGGGAGGAGACTTCGCCCCTGGTGCATGCCTCTAATCGGTTCTGCTCTCCCCCTCCGGGGGCTGTCACCGAGGGCGCTCGGGCTCAGAGAAAGCCTCCTGGGCGCTGGCTGCAGCCAGCCCCTGCCGGGGCCCAGCACGGCGTCCACGGCCTCCCGGTGCTCGGTGGGATGGGAGAGCTGCCCCTGGGTGGAGGGGGGCACGCGTTTCTTGATCCCTTTCCCTACAGCCACTTTGTAAGACGTCCTTTTCCCCAACTTTTTATGGTAAAATTTTCATCCAGTAAAGTTCTGAAAAATCAAAGGACTGGTCTGGAAGATACTCACGGAGCGGGGTGTTTCTCCCGGAGCTGAACGTCGGCACCGCGTGCAGCCCGGGGAGCTGACGGCGACGCCGCGCGCAGAGGCCGGGGGTGGGGGGGGCGAGGCGGGTTCCGTCGCTCTCGGAGCCCAGCTGCCAGCCGCGCCCGAGGGGCGGGAGGGGAACGACCGACGTGCTGGGGAAGGCAGCGCGGCGGTCCTTCGGGAGGCGGGAAGGGCCGGGCCGGCTCGCGCTCGGCCTTCCCAGACGGAGGAGGACCAGCGGGCCCCGCACTCAGCGGGCTGCGGCCCTCGGGGCGGGCTTGGCCCTCGGAGGCCCCGCGAGCTGTCAGGCGGCGCAGGGATCCTGCAGTCCGACGCCGGGTGGCCAGACGCATCCGTCCTGCAGGCGGCCGGCGAGCCGGCGGAGCCGAGGCCGCGTCCCGCGACGGAGGGCTCTTCCTTGGCCCTGCGGCCCGCCCCGCTCTCCCTCCCCCCGGGAAATTTCAGGCGTGGGTAAAAGTGGAAGAGGGAGAACGGTGAGCCCCTGCTACAGTGGGCATCTCCGTGTTTAATCTCTACCCACTTCCACCACTGGATTATTTTATCCACCACTGGAGCAAATCCTAGAGGTTGGATGATTTTATCCAGAGCCCTGGCTGTGTAGCTCAGTTGCTTAGAGTGTCGTCCTAATACGCCAAGGTTGATCCCCATCCAGGACACATACAAGAAGCAGCCAATGAATGCACAAACAAGTGGATCAACAAATCGATGTCTCTCTCTCTGTCTCTTTCCCTTCCTCTCTCTCTCAAATCAATAAAAAAAAATTATTCATAAATATTTTAGGCTGTATCAAAATAATAGGCAGCATGTCTCTATCTGAGATCAAAGAATAGCTATTTGGGAGGGAGAGAAATTTTTTGAAGCCCAGACACAGCACAGTGATCTCACCGTGCCATCTCCTAATACGCAGCCCTTACAAACATGCTCTTCAGTTTTCTCAGGAATAGGTTCTCTGAGTTGGCTGGTTTGAATCAGGGTCCACCTAAAGTCCACACATTGCATTTGGAGAATGTGTCTTTTGGTCTCTTTTAATCTACAGGGAACTTCTTAGGACTCTGTAAGCCTGGGAGAGCCTTAGATGATGCAGAAAGGGGGTAAGGCTCCTGGCCCCGCAGGGTAATATTAGAGTCCCAGCAGGTGCTGGGACTGTTCTACTGTAATTTGAAAAAAAGGCCAATTTTCATTCCTCGCATCCCAAGTATTGATAATCTCATTGAATTCTCACAACAACCCCGTAAGGTAACAGTTATGCCTTAGTTTCTTCATCTGTAAAATGAAGAAGCTAAGTCTGAGGGAGGCATAAACTGCACCTGTGCTCACCAGAGCCTTCTTGGGGTGTGGACAAAAAGCGTCATTGCTCATAACTACCACATATATCTATGGCCTTTTTTTGTGCCCATTAAAATTTTTTCTAAAGATTTCATTTATTAATTTTTTTAGAGAGAGGGGAAGGGAGGGAGAAACAGAGGGAGAGAAACATCGAGGTGTGAGAGATACATCAACTGATTGTCTCTCACCTGCCCCAACTGGCAATCGAACCTGCAACCCAGGCATATGCCCTGACTGGGAATCGAACCGGTGACCTTTTGCTTTGTGGGAGAATGCTCAATCAACTGAGACATGCCAGTCAAGACCCATTAAAATTTTCTTATTAAAAGATTTTATATTTCATAAATAGGACACATATGTACAAGTGTGTGTATATAAGGTATGAAAAATAATAGAATGAGCCCTCATATGCCCACCATTAGCTTAGGAGATAGAACACCAAGAAAATCTCTAAGGCTCCTGCGAGCCTCTCCCCAAATGTATCCTGTCCTTCGCTATCCCATGGTAACGCTGCCCTGAACTTTTATTTATCATTCCACTGCTTTCCTTTGTAGTTTACCACTTGGGTATGTACGTATGTATTAAGTCAAAGAATATATTGTTTAGTTTTGCTCATTTTTGCACTTTATAGAAAGGTGCTCTGGTTTTGTATTCTCCTGTGATTTGCCTTTTTCAACTCAGCATTATGTTCGAACGATTCGTTTCTGTCAATGCGTGTAGCACATTTGCACTGCTTGTGGCGTCTCATTGGATATTCCCACTTACTAAGCCATTATCCCCTTGGACACTTGGCTGGTTTTCAGTTCTTTTGTTTGGTTTCGTTTTTACAAGCAAAGTTACTGAGTCTTCTTACCCCTGTTCCCTGGAGCACATGTGTAAGAGTTTTTTAGGGGTGGGATTGCTGATCTTGAAGGGAATACACATGGCTAACTGGTGCCAAACGGTTGACAAATTGATACTCCTACAGGCAGTTCATGAAATTTCCAATTGCTCTATCCACATCATTCCAAACACAGTGCGTTCTTGGCTTTTAATTTGTGCCAATCTGATGGAAATAAACTAGTATCTAATTATGTTTTTGCCAACCTAAAAATAAAAGTCCCTTCAAAGTGAAAAGTAACAGCATTTATTTGAGATCAAGGAATAGCTATTCAGGAAGCAGTGGTTCTGGAGGAAGCCCAAATAACATTCCAATTATGAGACAAGGGCAATGGGCATTTATAAGAAAAAGAAGGGGAACAATTACATCAATAGAAGGAAGGCTTTTCTACTGGTGCAGGTAACGGTGATGTTAATTCTAAGCGATGTTTTTAATTTTTAGCCCAGGAACCATTGGCTCAGTAAGTCATAATAACTGCTGTCTTGTTAGCTTTGCAAACATTTGTTGGGCACAACGTCACTGTAGGCCAAGTCCACAGACTATTTTGCTCTGGTTTTTTTTCTTTCTTTTTTTTGCCCTGTTTTAACATTCCAAGATTTGAGGCGTAAGACCTGTGCGAGGCGGCTCCTCTGGGAACACAGCTCTGGCTCCATTTATTTTATTTATTTATTTACACTTTTGATTTAGATTTTTCTGATTACTATGAAGTTAAGAATTTTTTCAGGTTTACTGGTCTTTGTATTTCCTTCTCCAGGAAGCAGATTATTTGTCTATTTCTTATTAACATGTAGGGTTTTTTTTTTCTTCCTTTTTTTAGAGTAAATTATGGCCCTGACTGATGCAGCTCAGTTGGTTGGAGCATTGTCCTGTAGACCGGAAGGCCACAGGTTCGATCCCCGGTCAGGGCACATGGCTGGGCTGTGGGTTTGATACTGGTTGGGGCACATACAAGAGGCAACCGATCCATGTCTCTCTCTCTTCTCCTTTCTCTCTCTCTAAAAGCAATGAAAAGAATGTCCTCAGGTAAGGATAAAAAAAAAGTAATTATGAATTTCAATCCTACATCAACCGATGCAGCACATTTTTCTTTCTACTTTATAGCCTGTCCTTTCACTTTCATTGCAGGGTGTGTGTGTGTGTGTGTATTTACCCTAAAAAATGTTTATTATGGTAAATTTTGAATATTTGACAATATAGACAAATGTAATAAACGCCAGTGTACCCCTCATCCAGGCTGACCAGCCTTTAGCCCACACCTGATCCTGCCTGTTTCACATCCATCCGTTTTCTTTACCTCCGTGTTATTTTGAAACAAACCACAGACATCATATATTTTCACAGGATATATTTTCATAGATGAATATGTGTGGACACATCTCTTGGGCTCTAACCCCCACTTATGATTCTTTTTTTAAAAAAGATTTTTTTTATTTATTTTTATAGAGAGGGAAAGGGAGGGAGGAGAGAAACATCAATGTGTGGTTGCCTCTTGCACGCCCCCTACTGGGGAACTGGCCCGCAACGCAAGGTATGTGCCCTGACTGGGGAATAAAACCAGTGACCTTTTGGTTCGTAGGCCGACGCTCAATCCACTGAGCTACACCAGCCAGGACCCTCTTAAGGTTCTGTTTCTGGGTTTTCTCTTTAGTTCCATCAATCTGTTTGTCTACCCCTGTGTTAATACTCTCTTCATAACCAGAGCTTTATAGTAAGTTTTGTATGTGGTAGGCAAATCCCTGCCTTGTACTTTCTCAGAATGCCTTGAATATTCTTGGCCTTCATTTCGCCATGTGAATTTTAGAGTTAGCTTATCAAAGTCTATGAAGAAACCCTCTCGGTATTTTGCCTGGAATTGCACTGAATCTATCCTTTTGCACATATAAGCCCAGACACGTACACGTTCATCTTACCCTCTTTCCTTTTTAATATGAAAGATAGCATACTGTATACAAATTGTTATGCACCTTTCTTTTTAACAATGTATCATGGGGATTATTTTCTATTCATGCATAACCCCCAAATTTAGTAGCTTAAAACATTCATGATTCTGAAGCATGGGCCTGGGTCTTCGGGTAATTCTCCAGCTGCACGGCAGTGTCTCCTGATTCTAGAATATACAGGAGGGCTCCTTCACTCACAGACCTGGGCCTCCGTCTTTCGGCTGGACCTCCTTCTCGTGTAGCCTCTCCACATGGCTAGCCTGGCTTCGTCTGAGCACGATGGTCACAGGGCAGTTGGAGTTCTTACATGGTGGTAGACTTCCCAGAGAAGCACTGGAACCTCACAGTCCTCTTAAAGGCTAGGCCTCTGACTGCTACGACATCAATTCTGTCACATTTTATGGGTCAAAGCAAGTTGGAAGATGTTCCCACTTTCAAGAGAGGTGGGGATAGACCCCACCTCATGATTTGAGAAATGGCGTGTGTTGGTTGAAAGGGGAAGGAGCTGATGATGGTCACTTTTGGGGACTGTCTGCCATTGCCCACCCTCTGGTCACAACTACTTCCCTTCCGTGTATAAAATACCTCACTCCCTCCCAAGACCCCCAAGGGTCCTGTCTCATTATCATGCCATGCTCAGATTTGAAGGTCATCATTTCATTGTCTAAGTCAGG
Source organism: Mormoops blainvillei (assembly GCA_004026545.1). Lineage (NCBI taxonomy): Eukaryota > Metazoa > Chordata > Mammalia > Chiroptera > Mormoopidae > Mormoops > Mormoops blainvillei. The sequence goes on from PVJD01008822.1 coordinate 14,256, forward strand.
TCTAGGCATGGATGGCGCTCCTTACATACCAGCCCTCAGATGAAGCCACCAGTGGACGAAAAGAAAGTTAGTCCCTTCCCCACCCCATACATCTAACGCGCAATGTTAAGACCAAGATAGAAAAGCCATGATAAACATGTCTAGTCGAAAAGAGAAAGAATGGGAAGCATAAAGCAATCACTGCTCCATAAAATTTTGAAATTCAGCAAAGCACACGCTGTTAGGGTCTCCCGGTCCGGGAGCTGGCAAGGTCCCCTGGTTAGAACCCAGATCTGCTCTCTGGGAGTGGTTCCCTAGGCCCTTGTGTTCAGGGGCTCTTGACCTCACTCTCTAAGAAACCCTCTTCTAAAGGAAAGGGCCCGGGTCTGCCACCGAGTGGCTCTACATACTTTCTTCATGTCCATAGAGAGCTGGGACTCACAGGCCTCAGTTGACTTAGCACTGTGTCCGTCTCCTCAGTTCATGTAGGAAATGCTTCCACCAATGCAGTTCTCTTTAACGATGTATAGGTTTTCCATGAATTTGATTGGGGCTCACCTCATGCTGCAAATACACAAACATACTGTATTTTGCCGTGTGTAATGCACAATTTTTTGCGCAAATTTGTGAGGGAAAAACAAGGATGTGCATTATACAAGGGTAGTACTAATTCCATATCTGTATAAATGTTTTAAATTCTTTTACTTATGCTTATGCATTAAAAGTGTAACTCTAGAAAGCAATAACAATATCCATATATTGTTATGATAATTGGTTTATATATAAATATGATAATTGGTTTATATATAAAATAAAAATTGAATTTAAAATATTTTTTAAAGATTTTTTTCCTGTCAGCTTGGGTTCAGAACGTGGGTGTGAATTATACACGGCAAAATACAGTACCTAATTCTGCTTTTTAAAATATATTTTGCTGATTATGCTATTACAGTTGTCCCATTTTTTTCTCCCCTTTATTCCCCTCTACCCTGCAACCCCTCCCACCAGCACTCCCTCCTTTAGTTCATGTCCACGGGTCGTACCTATAAGTTCTTTGGCTTCACCCTTTTCTATACTACTCTTAACCTCCCCCCGCCTATTTTGTGCCTACCAGTTATGCTTCTTATTCCCTGTACCTTTTCCTTCATTCTCCACCCTCCCCCTCCCCACCGATAACTGTCCACGTGATCTCCATTTCTGTGATTCTGTTCCTGTTCTAGTTATTTGCTTAGTTTGCTTTTGTTTTTGTTTTTTTAGGTTCAGTTGTTGATAGCTGTGAGTTTGTTGTCATTTTACTTTTCATAGTTTTGACCATCTTCTTTTTCTTGGATAAGCCCCTTTAATATTTCATATAATAAGGGCTTGGTGATGATGAACACATTTAACTTTACCTTATCTGGGAAGCACTTTATCTGCCCTTCCATTCTAAAAGATAGTTTTGCTTGATAGAGGAATGTTGGATGTAGGTCCTTGACTTTCATGACTTTGAATACTTCTTTCCAGCCCCTTCTTGACCTGTAAGGTTTCTTTGGAGAAATCAGCTGATAGTCTTACGGGAACTCCTGTGCAGGTAACTGACTCCTTTTCTCTTGCTGCTTTGAAGATTCTCTCCTTATCTTTAATCTTGGGTAATGTAATGATGATGTGCCTTGGTATGTGCTTCCTTGGGTCCAACTTCTTTGGGACTCTCTGAGCTTCCTGGACTTCCTGGAAGTCTGTTTCCTTTGTCAGGTTGGTGAAGTTCTCCTTCATTGTTTGTTCAAATAAGTTTTCAGTGTCTTGCTCTTCCTCTTCTCCTCTGGCACCCCTGTGATTCAGATGTTGGAAAGTTTAAAGTTGTCCCAGAGGTTCTTCAGCCTCTCCTCATTTTTTTTGAATTCTTGTTTCTTCACTCTGTTCTGGTTGAATGCTTCTTTCTTCTTTCTGCTGCAAATTGTTGATATGAGTCCCAGTTTCCTTCCCTTCACTGTTGGTTCCCTGTATATTTTTCTTTGTTTCACTCTGCAGAGCCTTCACATTTTCCTCTGTTTTGTGACCATACTCAACCATTTCTGTGTGCATCCAGATTACCAATGTTTTGAACTCTGCATCTGTTATGTTGGTTATCTCTTCATAGCTTCGTTCTATTTTTAGAGCTTTGATCTGTTCTTTCCTTTGGGCCATATATATATATATATATTTTGTCATGGGCACAGCTATTACATTGTGAGGGGCAGAGCCTTAGGTGTTCTCCAAGGTGGGGCAACCCCTATCACTGCCTTGTGGTGCTGTATATGGGGGAGGGGTCTGAGAGACAACAATTGCTGCTTGCTTGGCTCTTGCCCCCTTTCAGTCACTTCCCCCAGTACTCACAAGCAAATTGGGACCTTCTGATGCTGATTCCCAGGTTGGTGGGTTTGTGTATGTTCTGGGACCCTGTGGGTCTCTCAGATGAACTCTCCTGTGAGGCTGGGAGTTTCTCCTGCTGCTGCAAACCCCACAGGTTTTACCAGTAGAGGTTCTGAGGCTTTCTTTCCCCTGCCGGAACCCTGGGTTGTGTGGTCTTTCTCACTCCCTAATTGTTCCTCCAGGTTTATCCACACGCAAATGTGGGACCGCATAGTCAGCCAGCCTCAGCCTTCCCACACATCCTCTCCAGTCCTCCTGCCAGTCTGAATGAACGTTTCCTCTCCAACTCCTTAATTGTCGGACTTCCATACAGTTCGATTTTCTGGCCGTTCTGGTTAATTTTTTGTTTTTAAATTTGCTGTTGTCCTTCTTTTGGTTATGTGAGGAGACAAAGTGTATCTACCTATGCCTCCATCTTGGCCGGAAGTTCTGTAGTCTTAGTTTTCGTTTCCCAGATTACTATTCAGGTTTAGCAAAAGCTTACTCGGTTGGCCATTTAGATATCCTCCTGAACAAATTTCTTGCCTGTTTTTCTATTAGATTATCTGTCTGACTGATTAACAGGGTTTCCTTTTTTTTTTTATAGATATAATAACCGTTATTCATTTGGTGGTACTTGATGCTCACACGGCACCATACAACAAAAATTTAAAATATAATATGAAAAAAATTGAACACCAAAGACATCAATTCCATTAGAGGGCCCACAGAAAAACCAGCAAAAGCCCACAAAATAGCTACCTGCTGTCCACTCAAGAACATTAATTTCTTTCTGCTTCAGTTTGGCTTTAAGAAACATCAAAAGAAAGTGCAAAAAAAAAGTCTTTGAAAGATAGTTAAAACTTGACATAGCATCTTTTGCATATCATGAAATGTTTTCTTTATTCAAATAATAAGTATAAAAAATAATTCAAACATCTGTGAGCCTCTATTTGGTCCCAACTATTAAGGTCATAGCCTTCATTATTTGCTTCATCTCACTGCTCTCAAATTATTTGCATCAGTAAAAAGTCACTCGAAGTGACTAAGTGCTCTCTTACTCCACGCTGTCTCTGCAAACCATTTATATTTTCTGTAAAAAGCACAGGCCCAAGCAAACTCAAGTTATACAAGTAGTTGAAATGAAAATATAACTAAATTTCCCCAGACTGGTTTAAAATCAAATTTTGGCTTTGAAATCTCTGTTCTCCAATTTTCATTATTAGTAATTACCAAAGGTCATTTGACAGCAACTGTAGAGAACAGCAAGATTTAAATTTGCATGGGGGCTACTGTTACAAAAGCTAAGAAAAATGATTTTGGAAATCATGTTTTATTATTTCTTAAAAAAGATTTTATTTATTTATGGTTAGATAGAGGGGAAGGGAGGGAGAAAGAGAGGGAGAGAAACATCAGTGTGTGATTGCCTCTCACATGCCCCTTGGGGACCTGACCCACAAGCCAGGCATGTGCCCTGACTGAGAATTGAACTGGTGACCCTTTGGTTCCCAGGCCAGCACTCAATGCACTGAGCCACACCAACCAGAGCGGAAATTGTGTTTTATACACACTGATCTGTTGTCACAAAGTTATGTTACACAAGGAACAATAGAGGTATAAATCCTTCCTGAATTGTCAATTAATGCTCAATATCGATTTTGTAAATCGGCCAGTTACAAACTGTTTCTCGTGTAAGCCTTCAAAACAGGGGACCCTAAAGTATTAGCAATTCAGGGGACAAAGTTCCTCGCCCCAATATAATGCTTTTCCTTACAGAGGCGGGGTCGTCCTAAGCATTTGCTGCTGCAGAATCTCTTTCCACTAGAGCGCGCAGAGGTACTACCACAGGGAGAGAAAACAATACGGCCGTGAGCAGTAAAAGGACTAAAACTGAGAAAGTCTTGGCCAGAAAATTAAGAGCTAAAATATGTACTTAAAATATTTGCCAAAAAATATTCATTACCGCCTAAATGCTTGTTTCCTCTAGAATTCAATGGCGTTTCAGTTTGTGCTTGACACCTATGCACCAATTTATTTAATTACTACAGGCAAAATGAAGCAAACATGAACATTTTAGCTGCTGCAATTGTATTTTGCGCTACACAAGTAATACGTGACTGGATGTCTCTCCCCTTTTCCTTTACCTACGTTTCTTAAGGGCAAGGGGCGGGTCAAAGGCAACTTTGCACCCCCTACACTAAGTATGGTGGCTGGTACACAGCAGGTGCTCGGCAGGTGTTACTGAATACGTTGTGGAGTAGTGGCTTATGACATGGAAAGGAGTCCAAAGACTGTCTTATTCTAGTAATATGACTTAGCTGGCTTCACTTCCAATTGGTAGATACCAGTGTTGAAATAAAGATACCGTCCACATTTCCTAACCAGACTCATCAAGAGTTGGTCATGACTTGAATCACTTCACTTAAACATGTTCATAAAGCATTTTGAGAAATCAAGAGATGAAAGGTGCTATGCGGAATAATAATATTCAAGACGGTCCAGCAAAGGTGAAATATTTTCTATGGTGATGGAACGGTTGTGCTAGTTTGAGATGAACACCCCAAAGCTACTCTTCTCATTGTCATTATCCAGAGAATGATGAAATTTTGACGAAAACACCATCATTTTACATAGTTTACATTCTGCTTTCTGCGGAAAGTGAAAATAAGGCACATATTCTACACAAGCCAATACTTTTTCAAAGTTCTGCATTTTACAATTCATGTTCAAAAAACACACGTTAGCATTTTTAGAAAAAGATTTTGTTTGCTTATTTTTATAGAAAGGGGAAGGGAGATGGAAAGAGAGGGAGAGAAACATCGATGCGTGGTTGCCTCTTGAGCGCCCCCCTTTGGGAACCTGGCCGGCAACCCAGGCAAGTGCCCTGACTAGGGAACCAAAACTGCGACCCTTTGGTTCGCAGTCTGGCGCTCAGTCCACTGAGCCACACCAGCCAGGGCACGAGTTAGCATTTTGTACACAAAGGTTTATTTTTCTCAATTAAACATTTCCTTTAAACACAAGAAATGAATTCTAAATCTTCATAAGATGAATTAAAAATGAGATTCCTCCAGTAGAGTACGTGTAATCACTGTGTGCTTGGTCACTGCTGGCATCTACTGTTTAACATAAAAAACAAAGACAGTTTCCTTAAAAGCCATGCTACCGGGCTTCTAGCTCTTCCTCTATGACTGGTTCTATGCTGACCGGTACAGGCTTACTTTAGAGAGTCTGGACACAAGCCGGTTCCCAGCTCTTTGCATGGCAGACGTTTGCTTCCACTGTGTGGCTTGCCTTTTCATTCTCAGTGGTGTCCCGGACTTTGACATAGAGTGTTTTCAATCTAATTCAGTTTTTAATTATTTTCTAATTTCCATTATTATGTTTTGCTTGGCACATGACTTGTTTAGAAGCATTTTTAAAAATTCCAAGGCTTAAAAAAAGTCTATGAATCATTTTCAAAACTTTATCTGAGAAGGCTCATACAGCCGTCTCCAGACCAGTCCAGGTGAATCTGTCAAATGCAGTATGCCTCTGTCCAATTAAACAGATAAACATGCTTCGCGACAAGGATTTTACTCATTTTATGACCTGGTGCTCCGTAATGAAAAATGTGTCAAAGAAAGGAGGAAAGCAGAGAAAGCCCTGTATTTAAAACAGGCTTGCTTTCCCAACGGCCTTTTTATGAATGGCAAAATCTGATTTTTATATCAAACGAAAGCTCTTTTTTTATGGGTGGTAGAAAAAGGGAAGTACATAAAACAATTTTAGATTTTTAAACCTTAAATTTAGAGTCCCAAAGTATTTTCCAAGCTTGGGTAAAAAGAGTTAAAAAAATAAACATCCAACATTTTCTTTCTTGTTTTCTGGGTTTAAACTCTCAGGTATTTTTTTTTTTAACAAGATGAGATACCATACCGTTTAAAAACCCATGACTGAAAAAATAAATAAAATTGAGAGCCACGATTGTACACAGGAACAAAGGAGTATTTTGTCAAGCCTTTTGGATCAGAAGAGAATGGCAACAGAACGGATTAGTATTTCACCTTGGGGTTTCCGAGGAAAGATCTCAAGGCATAACTGTGTCTTGCTTTCCCGCCGGCGTTAGCGGCCATCACTTAGCCATCGGGTGAAATGCAGATGGCCCTTCTTGACAGCCACAGCATCCCACGGTAAGGTAAGGACCGGTTCTCGGGAGCTGCACCTATCGATTCGAACGGCAGAGGGCAGTGTCTCACAAGTTAGGCAGCAACCAGTTTTAAGTGTTGAAAAGGGGAACTTCTGCAAGAGTTGTAAGTAGCCATTTAAACGTTTAAAAGGACTGTGATGATCACAACTTCTATCAGTTGGAAAACTCTCAGAATATAGCCTGAGACGACCCAAAAATTGCCCACGTCCCCACACTTCCCAGGACTCCAATTCCAGGACACTGCTTTCTGGTGGCGGAAGAGAGCCACGTGACTCCGAGTCCCAGTTCTTGCCACTACGACCAGACAAGCTCTGTAACAAGCAAAAGATGAATTGCAACTGAGGCAGTAACAAGAAGCTGGGGGAGCTACCTTGTGTATAACTTCAGTCAGGGTTAAAAAGAAAGGGAAGACAGACCAACTGTGCCGCATTCACGCCGTGGACTACTTGACTCAGCAGTAAAGGGAACAAACTAGCGATTCCCACAACTTGGGTGGAGCTCAAGGGAGTTACGCGGAGTGAAGGAAGCCTACTGGCTTCCAAGTTACACACTGTGTGGTTCCATTTATATAACAGTCTGGGAAAGGCAAGCTTTGTTGAGGGGACTTGATCAGTGGTTGCCAGGAGGTAAGGGTAGCGAAGGGTATAACTGTGAAGGCGCAGTACCGGAAGATTCGGGGCGTGGGGCTGTTCTGTGTCCTGTTCGGGGTGCTGGTTCCTGCACACGATGCACATGCGGAATTCCCTGAGCTGTACCTTCTGCCAAAACTCAGCTTTGCAGCGTGATAATTTGAGAGACAGAGAGACCCCTAACCATTTTCCCAGAAATGGGATAATCTCCGAACAAAAACATTGTCCGTAACTGTTTATGAATATAATCAACGAATCCTTTATTTCTTATTTTTCTTATTCTTGATACTAGACTTTATTTAGCTTTGATTTTCACTGCAATTCTTTGCCCTGATTTCACTCCACATACTTCCATGGAATTCACCTCATATATTTGAATTTCCCAGACACCTCACATCAGGGAGGCAGGTCAATGATTGGCCTGGGAAGAAGACGTGGCAAATTTAATATTCCTTTTTATAAACATAAGTCATTTTAAGAAACCCAAGCTACTCAGCCAGCTATTTTAATTCTGGAACATGAAACAGAAACATGAAAGTTTTGGTAGAGAAGGTGGCAGTTCGAGGTTCACTTACACCAGGTATCACATCCTTTATCCTTTTAAGGGACTTGAAATTATGTAAGAACCTCACTATAAGCTACCTACCCAATTTTAGTGAATGACCAGAGAGTTAAGGAAGTTTTCAAAAGGAAATCCAAATAGAGCAACAAAAAAAATAAAGCAAATTCAACACGGTCATGTCTATTTTGGTCAAAATTCGAGAGTGGAAGGCCAAGATGGCAGGCAAATGGGAGAATGGAGAAAATCTAGTTAGTTGGCCATTTTGTTCACATTCGATAGTATCTCCTCCTTATTCATGCTTTTGATTATTTCTTTGCTATGTTTAAAAATAATAAACATACTTATTTTATATTCAATAACTGGGTCTACCAGGATCTCATGTGTCGGTGGATCTGCTTCTACTGTTCTGCTGTCCACGTTGTCCTCTTATGTTACACGTTTATTGTTTACTTGCTGAAATGCCCTCAAAGGAAGCTCACTGAGACCCGGGATCAGTGTGCGTCTGAAATGGACCCCCATTAACTCCCGACAGGCACCCAGAGGAACTGTGGACAAAGGTCTACTTTATTTTCCAAGGAAAAAAAATACATGTGTACAAAAATAGATTTGTATAATAAGTTCCCATGTTCCTATTCTATATTGATCACTTATGGTCAATGTTGTTCCAATTATACCTCTATCCACTCCCCTCCACCCATGGTATTCTGAAGCAAATAGCAGACATTATAACATTCTAGCCACAGATAGTTCAGTGTCTCTGAAAGGACGGTTTTCAATCCCCTAATACTACTATCACACCTAATACAAGAAAAATTCCTTAATATCAAATACCCAGTGAGTGTTTATATTTCTAATTGTTTTATAAATATCGTATTTGTAAAAGTTTGAGTCGAGATCAAAATGAGGTTTATATATTACAACTAGATGATGTGTCTCAAAGCATTTGTAATTTCAGGCATCACCTTCATCTTTTTAAAATTTTTCCTTTGTAACTTATTTGTTGAAAAAATAACTCAGTAATCTGTCCTGACTTTGGCTGTTTGTGTCTCTGTGGTATCATTTAATATGTTCCTCTATTCCTTACCTCCCTTGCAAATTGGTAGTTGGATCAAAAGAGTTGACCAGTTTGGTTAGACTTTTTTTTTTTTGGCAAGATACCTTCATAAGTAGCGGTGTGTCTTTCCATCAGGAGGGGACATATGTCTAGGTGTAATGTCAGCAGCCAACCAACAACTGAATTCGTTAGGGGTTGCAAAAGAGGTGATATTCTCATTCTATCATTCCTTATTAATCTATTACTTGGAAATTTTCAATAAATAGGAACACGTAGTCACCTGTTATTTGCTTGTCAGTGTCCATTCTGATTCTGGGGAAATACCTTACGTTCTTGTCAGTTCATGATTTTTAGATACCTAGTCTGCCATTTTGTCTGGAATGGCATGGGCCTTTCGTTCTTTACCACTGAGTCAAGGGGCCATTCCTCAGGAAGACCACTGTAGTGACAGAATTAAAGATCACTAAAATGTCAGTACAAAACAGGAAAAAAAAAAGTTGACTCGTCAAGACTGGCGAAGGCTAAACAATGATGAATAAGAAGTCTGGCACATAGTAGGCATTCAAATACCAATTCTTCCCAGCATATAATACAATAATTTCTCTCTCAATTCTCTTTCTCTCTCTCAAATATGCACACAAACAATTGTAAATTATTTTCAAATTTCACAAATCAAATTCCAATCTAGCCCTGGCCAGGTAGCTCAGTTAGTTAGAGCATTGACCCGACACACCAAGATTGTGAGTTCTTGTGCTGCTGGATGTGATCTCCCTCAATCCTGGCCCCTGCCCCCCACCCCAGGTCAGGGCGCCCTGGCTGGGTGGCTCAGTTGGTTGGAGGGTCATCCTGTGCAACAAAAGTTTGCAGGTTTCATTCCAGGTCAGGGCACATACCTAGGTTGTGAGTTTTGATCCCTGGTTGGGGAGCCAACAGAGGCAACCATCAGTGTTTCTTTCTCCCATCGATGATTCTCTCTCTCTCTCTCTCTCTCTCTGTCTCTTCCTCCTCCACCTAATATCAATAAAACATAACCTCAGGTGAGGATTAAAAAACGATTCAACAAGTGAATGCTTAAATAAATGGAACAACAAATCGATGCCTCTCTATTTCTCTCTCTCTTCCTTCCTAGAACTCTCTAAATTAATAAAAATTCCCAATCTAACATTTTTATTTATTTACTCATCCATCAATACTTATTTAGCAGTTATGATGTACAGATTTTGCTAAATGCTATGGGAACTCTGAAGTATAATAGTGCTTCTCACATCTAAATGTGCTTGGGGAATTGTAGTGTGAGGAGTTCAATAGACGTTTTCCCTACCAAAACAACCACATAACTGGTGAAAACTATTTTTAAAAACCTGCCACTTAAAGTCTCTGGAAATTATCCCAATGGCATACAACAAATGAAGAAAGATTTATTCAAGAAAATCTATGAAAATTGAGAACAGTGAGCAACTGTGGCATTTGAGCCATGACCTACTCCCTCCTCCGCCCCCAGCTCAGTACAGTGGAAGCTCCTTCACTCTGGACGGTGTGGCCAAGAAGATGGGGCTCCCGCTCCCTTCAGCTCCCAGGGAAGGCTGACCGTAACTTACTGGGAAGGGCAGGCCGCCAGCATTTCTCATCCCTTCCCTAGAGGAACAAAAAAGAAAACAACTTAAAATATAGTCTAAAAATGATTAAAAGAATTCAATGTTACACAAGAAAATATTCATTCAATGCAAAAAAAAAAAAAAAGGCGGAGCAGAAAGATCAGAGGGATAAAAAAGAAGAGACATAGAAAACAGAAAAGTGAATAACAGACATAGATCCAACCATATCAACAAACCTTAAATGTGAATGGATTGTACAGTCCAAAAAAAAGTCAGAGATTGTCAGACTTAGTCTAAAAAAAAACCCAAGATCCAACTATATGCTGTCTCCAGGAGTCTCACTTTAGGTTAAAAGATGCAAACAAGTTAAAAGTAAAAGGACAGAAAAAGACATATCACACCATAGAAGAACTGGAGTAGCTATACTATCAGACAAAATAGACTTTAAAAATGTTACGAGAGATGAAGAAGAACATTTCGTAATGACAAAAGTGCCAATCCATCAGGAAGGCATAGTTAGAAGCATATGCAACTAGCAAAAGAACCCCAGGAACATGACGTGAAAATGCACAATAGAATTCGAAGGGAGCAATGGACACTTAAACAAGAATGGTTGAAGACTTCAGTTCTCAGCTTTCGAGGATGGCTACTACTACTAGGCAAAAGACCAAGAAGGACACAGAAGACTCGAGCAACACTGCAATGCAACTAGACCTAACCGAGCCCTTCGGCCAGCGGTGGCAGAACGCACATCCTTGCCGAGCACACACAGCCCACTCCCCTGGAGAAACTGTATGCCAGGCCACAAAACCAGCCTCAATACCTTTGAAAGGATTTAAACCACATTCTACTACATAATGGAAATTAGAATTCAATAATAGAAGGACATTTGGCAAATTCGCAAGCATATGCAAATTAAATGTTACCCTTCTGCATGACCAATGGTTCAACAAAGAAATCACAAGGAAACTAGAGAACGCTTTGAAATGAATAAATACAGCATGCCAAAACTTAGAGGACACAGGAAAAGCAGTGCTGAGAAGAAAATTTATAGCTGTACATTTTGTATTCCTTTATGATATGGTCAGTCAGGTCGTTATAAGAGGCGACACAGGAGCCCTGGCCCAGTAGCTTAGTTGGCTAGAGTGTCATCCCAGTGCACCAGGGTGGCAGGTTCATCCCCAGTCAGGGCACATACGAGAATTAACCAATGCATGCATGAATAAGTGGGGTGACAAATTGATGTTTCTATCTCTTTCTCTCTCCCTCTTCCTCTCTCTCTCTCTCAAATCAATGAAAAATAAATTCTCCCTGATATTTCCTGTACCCATCTGGCTCCATCCACAGTTATTACAATGTCATTGGCTATGGTCTTTAAGCTTCTCTTACAATTCTATGAATATTGTAACTCCCAGTCTGTACTTCTTTTTTAAAAATATATTTTATTGATTATGCTATTAGAGTTGTCCCAATTTTTCCCCTTTGCTCCCCTCTGCCCAGTACTCCCCGTCCCTCCTGCAATTCCCCCCCCCCGCCTTAGTTCATGTCCATGGGTCATACATATAAGTTCTTTGGCTTCTCCATTTCCTATACTATTCTTCACCTCCCCCTGTCTGTTTCGTAGCTACCAATTATGCTCCTTAATCCCTGTGCCTTCTCTGCCACTCTCCGACCACTCCTGCCCCACTGATAACCCTCCATGTGACCTCCATTTCTGTGATTCTGTTCCTGTTCTGCTTGTTTGCTTAGTTTGTTAATTGGATTCGGTTATTGATAGTTGCGAATTTATTGCCATTTTAATGTTCATCATTTTGATCTTTTTTTTCTTAAATAAGTCCCTACATCATTATTTCATGTAATAATGGCTTCGTGATGATGAACTCCTTTAACTTTACCTTGTCTGAGAAGCCCATTATCTGTCTTTCCAATCTAGATGATAGCTTTTCTGGGTAGAGTAATCTAGGTTGTAGGTCCTTGCTTTTCATCACTTTGAATACTTCTTGCCAGTCCCTTCTAGCCTGCAAAGTTTCTTTTGTGAAATCAGCTGACAGCCTTATGAGGTCTCCTTTGTCGTTCACTCTCTTCTTTTCTCTTGCTACTTTTAAGATTCTCTCTTTATCTTTAACCTTTGTCATTTTAATTATGATGTGTCTTGGTGTTGTTCTCTTTGGACCCAACTTTTTTGGGTCTCTCTGTGATTCCTGGACTTGCATGTCTATTTCCTTCACCAAAATGAGGGAAGTTTTCTTTCATTATTTTTTTCAAATAAGTTTTCAACTTCTTGCTCTTCCTCTTCTCCTCCTGGCAGCCCTGTGATTTGGATGTTGGCACGTTTGGAGCTGTCCCAGACTCTTTGTATTCTCTCCTCATTTTTTTGAAATCTTGTTTCTTCTTTCTGTACTGGTCAAATGTTTATTTCTTCCTTATGTTCCAAATTGGTGATTTCAATCCCAGCTTCCTTCCCTTCACTGTTGGTGCCTAGTGAATTTTTCTTTATTTCACTTAGTGTAGCCTTCCTTCCTTCCCTTATGTATTTGCCGTACTCAGTGAGATCTCTGAGCATCCTGATCACCAGTGTTTTGAACTCTGCATCTGATAGGTAGGCTATCTCCATTTTGCTTGGTTCTTTTCCTGGAGTTTTGATCTAATCCTTCATTTGGGCCACATTTCTTTGTCTCCTCAGTTTGGCAGCCTCCCTGTGTTTGCTTTTGTCCATTGGGTAGAGATGCTTTGAATCCATCTTGGCGCAACTATGTTTTAAGGGGCAGAGCCTTAGGTATTCACTAGGGTGGAGCAACCCACTTCACTACTTTGTGGCACTGTATGTGCGGGAGAGGTCTGAGAGGGACCAGTGCCACTTTCTCAGCTCTTGCCCCGTTTCCAGTGTCTTAACCCACTTCCTGCATATTACTGGCGCCTTTCTAGCTGTTGCCCTGGTGCTGAAACCCAGAGTGGGCAGGTTTATGTACATTCTAGGGTAGTGTGGGTCCTTTAAACGGGCTCTCCTGAGACATTGGCAGTTTCTTCCACTGCCCCAACCGCCACTGGTTTTTCCAGCCAGATGTTATGAGGCTTCATTTTTCCGGCACTGGAACCCTGGGCTGCACAGTATAACCTAGGGCTGGGAAGCCTCGCTCTCCAGGTGTCCCTCCTGGGTTTTATCTGCCCCAGGTAAATGTGGGACTGCCCGTTCTGCTTGCCACCGCCTCGTCGCGTCCTCTCTGCCCAGACTCCCCATCTCCGTCTATGTGAATATTTCTTCTTTAAGTCCTTGGTTGGTAGACTTCATACAGTTTGATTTTCTGGCAGTTCTGGTTGTATTTTGTTTTGGGATTTGTTGTGATCCCTCTTATGACTGTGTGAGGAGGGAAAGCATGTCCACCTATGCCTCCATCTTAACCAGAAGCCTATCATGCATATTTTAAATCTTTTCCTTCAAAAAATTAATTGAAAATGAAATTTTATATCCCATTTCCACCTCAAAAATGGTCAAAATTTTCGAGGACAAAAGAAAAGCATAGAATAAATATAATTAACATAATGATATTAAATTCCAGCCAAATACCATTGCTTGTTCTAAGGTTCTGATCCTGAAGTTTGTTTACTTTTTGTTTTACAAACAGAATTAGTAGGAGTTTGAGGGGGTTAAAGATAACCTAGCACCAAACTGAGAGTTTCTCTGTGTAATAATTAAAAATGCTGAAGTAGAATTGGGTCGGGAATTACATGATGACAGTGTGAATCTACATCAATCTTGACGCCCTCACTACTCACAAACATTTCCTGTGCTATCGTGTTGCCCAGGCTTTGAGGACTATTGGTCTGAACCAGTTCGGGCAAATGAGTGAGTACAAGTGCTTCTGGAAGACGCCAGAGCTGCAGAGCTCACCATTCTGTTCGTGATGCTTCACAGCGATCACCGAGGTGACCGTCCATCCCGGTCCATCCCAGTCCAGCTTTACACTCTTGTCCCAGCGTGATAAGTATCACATTCCCTTTTACACCCCAATGTGTCCTGACTTGGGACAGTCCACCTTACAGTCACCGGGTTGATGGTTCACCTGTCCGTCCTTTCCTGAGCACCTGCCCTGGACCTGGCTCTGGGGTAATGACCAGAATACAAAGGTGAGTGAGACAGTTCACAGCCCCCAAGAACTCAGGAACAGAAGACCAGGGCAAGGCGGGAAGGAACCACTTAATGACAACACCAGGTGATGTGCTCTTTCGACCACAGGGCGGGAGGACAGATGAGTCAGAGGAACACGGCAGGGCCCTCGGCGCAAAGGGCAAGCAGATCAGCTACTCGGTGACCTAAGAACCAATGAGTCAGCTCCGCGGAGGCAGGTAGGTCTGTCCCGCTCAAAACAACGTATTAACTTGCATGTCTACCTGTTCAGGGAGCTGGGGTGAAAAGGATCAATGTGAAAAAACACCAACAGTTTCCTGCTTATATTTCTTCAGGGGTTATAAGAAAACCCGCCCTGCCTGGTGAATCTTGTACTATGTAGAGATGGGCAACAATCCTTGTGGAGGAAGAATATTCTCCACAACTTACTGGCTTTAAAACTTCAATGGGATCCTATTACTTCCTTGCTTAAAACCCTTCCTGGGTCGATCGCTGTTCTCAGAGGAAAACCCACAGCCCTCCCCGAGACCCAGGAGCCCTGCCCTGCGTCTGCAGCCCCATCTCCCGCTGCTCTCACTCGAGCTCAGTGAGCTCGGGCCACCGGGAGCTTGTCTGTTCCCTCTGCCTGGAGCGCTCCTCCTCCGGGGCTGTACAAGTCTGACTTGTAGGAAAAACAAGCCCCCCTGAGACTGACAGCAGCTCAGGGGGAAGTGAGCAAAGCCAAGAGGCCAGGAGAGGGGTTTCCTGCTGATGTCATAGAGCAGCCAGGCTGGGCAGCAGGACAACAGAGACTCTGCCTGCTTCACCCCTGCTGTGCCCTGGTGTCTGGCACAGGCCCAGCACACTGGGCACTGGCCTTCTCCCCATCCCTGCAAACCCACATCTGTTACTGCTGGGAGTTCCCCTAATACAGCCCAGGCACTACCCCACTGCACGCTTCTCAGACTACAGGACGCCCAGCCCCAATTCCGTGCAGAGAGGATGAAAACAGGGTATGCAGGACATCTTTCTGGAGCATCAGGTTTATTACAAAATTTGGAAAAACCAAGTAGTTTAATAAGAACCCCCACAAACATGGAAGCAAAGGAGAGCAGGAGGGGAGAAGGGTCCCAGGAAAAACAGTCCAGTCTCTGAAGTTTCATTAGCTGGGGGCTGAGGGCTGGACCTGCGGCGAGCACAGCCTCTCTTTCTGACCGCCAGGGGGCCCCAGGCCACGCTCCAAGCTCAGCAGATACTGTGAAGAAGATGCTTCTGAAGGCCACGCAGATGCCCGATGCCCTCCTGCGGGATCGCTGCGGCGGTTGGCACACGTCCATCGTCCGCTGGCCCGAGTCCCCTCGCCTGCTCACACAGTGTGTGTTTCTGGCACCGCTGTCTCCCGCAGCTGCCTGTGTGCCACCTCGGGCTCACCTCCCGCATCAGTGACCACCCTCCCTGGAGTCGGCACCTTCAGGGTCCGCTTTGAAAATGCAGCCAGTGCCGCCCTGCCCGTGTGGCTCTGTGGGCTGGGTGTCGTCCCTCAAGCCACAGCGTCCCTGGTTTGATTCCGGTCAGAGCGCACACCTGGTTGGGCCCCAGGGTCCTCAGGTTTTTGTTCTAGGCTATCCACAACTTTCAGAAATTACTCTTTTGAAAAGAAGTTACTCTTCTGTTCAGTAAGTTACTCTTACTGTTACTCTTCTTTTTCTTTGATGGTGCTTCTTCGTGGACGGCCTACAACACAGGCATTTTAATAAAAACCCGAAGACCCTTCTTCCCACACCCTGCCGACTCTGGCTGGAGCCGGAGGGAGAGCTTGGGGTCCCACCATTAGCTCTGCAGCCCGTGGGCAGGAGCTGCTGCTACTGCCGCCGCTGCCTCCGCCACCGCCGCCGCCACCGCCGCCGCCGTGGGCGGTGGGTGAGCCCCAGGCGCACGCTGGACGCCTGGGCTGGGGGTGGCGGTCCCTGACTCTGGGCCGGGTATGGGAGGGATGGATTGCGGGCTGGGCGGAAGGGCCGGCACCCTCTCTTCCATCCTGGAGGTGGATGTGGCGGAGCAGCATTCCCTGGTGGGTGGGGGGTTGGCTATCTTCACCCCCACTGTGGCTGGGGGAACCCTTCTTCCTGGCTCCCACCCTGCCGGGGGAAGTGGTGGCGCTGGATTCCAGGCGGAGTGCCGCACTGGCTGAGGGAATGGCAGCCTCAACCTCTTATTGTGACGAAGCGCTGCTGTTGGCGTCAGGGGAGGGGCAGGGCCTTATGGTTACGCTGCGGCCCGGCATGTTGGTCGTCCTCATTCTGAGGATTAGGTACGTTCCCATGACCCTGTCATATTTCTTTTGTGTTAATGACTCCTGTATTTCTTCCCTCTCAAACCCCATGTCCTTCATGTTTTTGACCACCTGGGGGTCAACATCACCCCAGGGCAGCTCGCTGTACAGCCTCATTTCCTGTCCCTGACCCATGTTCACCCAGGGGTCTCTCATGACGTCGTCTAGGGTCGGCCTTTGGTGGGGGTCAACAGTCAACAATCTTTTTAACAGGTCTTGAACTTCCACTGACATAAAATCTGGTAGATGCAGCTTTTTACCATATATTTGTTTTGTCACTTCCCCAGCGGTGTCCCCCACGAACAGGCCATCCTCCGTCACCATCCGGTGGAGGATGACCCCCAGGCTCCAGACATCAGCGTTCGGCCTATCGTACACTTGACCCTCTAAAATCTCCTGGGCCTTGTAGGAGCAGGTGCCGCAGAAGGTTGTAAGCTTGTAGTTAGTGTAGTCATGGCTGAAGCCAAAGTCTGCCACTTTGACATTGAGCTCCGGTTGGAGAAGGATGTTCTTGGGCTCTAGGTCCCGATGCACGATGCCCTTCTGGGGACAGCACTGAAGGGCTGAAATCATTTGCCAGAACATGGCTCGGGCTTCCTCCTCTGTCTGGCAGCCACAGGCCTCCAGGAGGCCATACAGGTCCCCTCCACTCACGTGCACCATGAAAAGGATGTGTTGTCCTGGGTGGTGATCACCTCAAATAGAGCTGTGATATTTGGGTGATGTAAGGTCTTGAGAGAGCTCAGTTCCTCAAACAGCCCAGCCAAGCCCCACCGACTAATCGTTTTGACAGCCACCTCCTGGCCGGTGAGCCAGTGCCGGGCCAGCCTCACCTCGGCAAAGGCTCCCTTGCCAAATGGCTTCAGCAGTGTGTGATCACCGATAAGGTACTTCTTGTGACCGAAGGTGGCTGCAAAGTCATTGGACATGGTGCCTTCAAAATGACAACCAAATAAACTAAACTAAACTAAAATAATATAATATAAAGTAAAGATTTTAAAAACAAATTGAGAAAAATAAAAACATAAAAATAACAAATACATCAAAAGAAAATAAAAATAACAAAATAGAAAGCAAAATAGAAAATACAAATTAAAACATTTTTAAATAAAAATACTAAAAATATTTTATAAAATTATTAAAAATATATATTTAAAATATAATTAAATATAAAATATATGTAAATATAAATAGAAATAAATATATATTTTTAAATGAAAAATGTAAAAAAGTAAAATAAAATGAAAAAAGAAAACCCAAAATGGAAAAAAAAACTAAAAAATTTAAAAAAGAGAGAGAAAAAGAAAATGAAAATAAAAACAAGAAAATAAAACCCAAAGTGGGGAAAAAAAACAAAATTAAAAGATGAAAAAAAAACACAAAAAAATGAGAAAGCAAGCAAAGTTTTCCAAATCCACAGGTCACCGCAATCAGCTCCCTGGGCTCTCACGGACAAAGACCCCCGCCCAGCCAGGGGCTTACATCCGAGCCGTCGGTGATCCATCAGAATGGCGCCTTATGTGGTCAGAGCAGGAAGCGCTGCTCTAGGGATGAACTACAGTGGTTTTCTCACTTTTTGGTCTCATGACAGTTTTACTCTGGAAAAAAAATTAAAGGGTCCCCAAAAAGCTTTTTTTTAATGTGGGCTATTAAAGACTGATATGTACTTTATTAGAAATGACAATCTGTAAGGTGCAATAAAACAAACTAAAATAAAAATGACAAGCCTGGCTTATTCTCACGTTCCAGGTCTCAGCTCAGATACCACCTGCCTGGGAGAGGGCTTCCCCGACCCGCCTGTTCCTGCCCGCCTCCCCCAGCCCATCACGTTTGTCATCTTCACAGCGCTGACTGCAGGGCGCCTGATTCTAGGTCACTGTCCATCCTTCCCGTGAAGGGAGAGGCATGACTGTGGTGGTCCCCATGTCCAGCACAGTGAGTGGCAATGAAGTAAATGTTTAATAAATATTTGGTCACTGGATTAATAGAAGAGTTTAGGGGAACAAAAGAAAATATGACAAACTACTTATTTAATCAAAGTGAGTCATAAAATATCCTTAAAAAGCCACGTCTGTCCTCACTCAGCTTTCGGGGCAGAGAAGACAGGGAGGAGGGAGGCTGGAACTGGGTGTCCAGGTATGTGGGCGCTTGGAGAGCCTGAGGAAAAGCCATCTGGCAGGGGCCTTGCTGTGAGGATTAAAGAAGGTGATTCGCCCCTCCTTCCAGCGGCCCTTGCTAAGGAGGCAGTGCGTGTGGGTCTACAGGGAGGCTGCAAGGGACTTTACACGCTGACCATCCCTTTGCAGGTCCCACGAGGACCTCTCAGGGGACCTCGAGTAGCCGTTTAGGTCAGTGTCTGTGCTACTGAAATGACCCATCTCTGGGGAGAGAAGCGACGATGAGGCGGGTGAATTTACTCGTGTAAAAACACTTGGAAACCTCCGGATGAAGGGACTTCTGCAGAGGCTCAAAGGGTGAGGGGACATGTTGGGTCTGATTCTATCCTTTTATGGTGGCACAGAGGGAGCAGGCAGGCTTGGGGACACTCAGGGGGAGCCTCGGGCACATTATATTCAGACAGTCCTTGAAGAAAGCTCCCTACTCTCAGGACAGCGAGTGTTTTAATCCCATGTGTAAGTTATTAGTCTAGTAATTATTTTCCTTTAATATCTCTCCCCTAAAGTCTCAACTTGGCATAAAGGGTGCCTTTGGAGGGATTAGCTTGTGAGGTTTTCCCTCTACAACACTTTAGTTTGTTAATTTTACCTTATATCTGTGAGACTCAGTCCCTAAGCATGACAGTCTCTGTTGCTGAGCGATTGGCATCCAAATGGGGTCATTTCATCAACTGTAGACAGATGTTTAGTCGAAGATTAGAATAAGCTCAGGAAAGAGAAAAGACAGAGCATTTCAATAAAAGTTGCTAGTCTATGAGTTAATGATATCCATTTGTAAAAATGGTATTGTCTTCCAGGCATTCAAGGCCGGGCAGATTCACACAGGATTCGGGCAGATCGAAGAAAATTCATGGAGCCACCGGGATGTCTGACATGCCTTTATTCTGGAATAGAGTGATCCGTGCACACCACAAGCCCCCTGTCGCACCGTGGGAAGTCCCTACTCCCTTATGTATGAAATGCACACGAAGCTAGCAGGGTGCCAAGATGTTATATAGCAGGGTGTTATTCTACGCAGGCAGGCCCACACTCAAGACCATGTGAATACCGCTAAGTCACAGTTGCCCAGACATCCAAGTGAGGGAGACTAACTGACTTTATTTTCCCTACACTCCACCCCTTCGGGGTTCCTCACCGTACAATCTATGCAAGGGTGTCTTCTGTGAGAGTCTCTTGGCGAGGAAGGCAGAGCCCTGCACCCAAATGTTAAAGGAGTTCATCATCAACGAGCCCTTAGCATATGAAATGTTGAAGGGACTTATCTAAGAAAAAGAAGATCAAAACTATGAACAGTAAAATGACAACAAACTCACAACTATCAACAACTGAACCTAAAAACAAAATCAAACTAAGCAAACAACTAGACCAGGAACAGAATCACAGAAATGGAGATCGCATGGAGGGTTATCAGCGGGGAGGGGGAGGGGGAAGAGTGGAGTTAAAGGTACAGGGAATAAGAAGCATAATTGGTAGGCGCAAAACAGACAGGGGGAAGTTAAGAACAGTATAGGAAAGGGAGAAGCCAAAGAACTTATATGTATGACCCATGGACATAAACTTGGGGAGGGGAATGCTGATGGGGGGCATGCAAGGTGGAGGCAGATGAAGGGGAGAAAAAAAATAGGACAACGTAATAGCATAATCAATAAAATTGACTTAAAAGGACTCTTTTGGGAATATTTGACATCTACAGAAAAAATTGTGAAGATGTTACAGAAAGTTTCTGTACAGTCTTTACCCAGCATCCCCTATGGTTAATATCTTACATAATTATAGCGTATTGGTTAAAACTAAGAAATTGACAGTGGTAATTGACTAGTGACCAAATGCTATGGACTGAATATTTGTGATTCCCAAATTCATTATTGAGACCTAACCCCCAAAGTGATATGTAAAGAGGCTGTATAACGAGGTACAGAGTGTATCCCCCACAATCCTTGACTGCGGGCAGGGAAGAGTGGATGGTGGAGCATTTGAGATACACTGCATAACAATGGCAGGTCAATGGTTGTGCCTTCCTGAAGGGGGAGAGCTGCCTCCCAAGGTGAATTGTGCACATGACTAAGAACATTCAGGGGCTCATGACATGGGGGCTGTGGGGGAGCTCATATAGTTCCTGCACAAGTGGCAGGGGACGGATGCCCACCCCTGGTGTCCACGCATCACTGGGAACCTTTGCTCTGACTAAAGATGGCAGCCAAAAAGTGAAAGATACTGGGGAACTGGCAAAAAGGGAGGACACTAACACACCATAGCAGGGTCAGATATGAGGTCACGCGGGAAGTTCCGGGCCGAGTATTTTCAATGAGGGTGGGGTAAAAGAAGAAAGAGGCCATGTGGTCTGGAGTAAGAGAGAAGAGGTCTGAAAGCCAGAAGTCTAGTGAGTCACTAGAGCTGGAAGTGCAGCAGGGACACCTGCCCAGCCACCCAGATTTGAGTCTGCTTGGAGAAGGCGGCGGCAGAGCTGACGGAGCTGCGTAGACCTGCCTAGCCACCCGGATTTGTGAGAGATGCTTGGAGCTGAACTGTGACTGGGAATGCTGAGCTGCAGACTTATGCTTTTCTGAAAGATGGTACCTTGGACTGGCGTATTCCGAAACTGGCCTGGTTTGGCAAAGGGAGGCAAGACTATGTGTTTCGGGGTGTTTTTTAAAGGGGATGGGACTTAATGGCAGAAATGCCATTATTTTAAATCTGTATAACCTTTAAATAAACAGCTCCTTTCATTTTTCACCAAGCTCCTGCACTGGGAGTCGCGCTTCTTGGCGGCGGGCAATTGAACCCCACAGCTGTTCCACAACAGCCTTGGGCCTTTGGGAGGTGATTGAGACATAAGGATGGAGCCCTCAGGAATGACGGGATTTTTGTCCTGATAAAGAGGCCCCAGAGAGCTCCCTTCTGCCATGTGAGGACACAATGAGAAGACGGCCGTCTATGAACCAGGGAGTGGGCGGTCACCAGATACAATCTTGAGCTTGTCAGCCTCCAGAGCTGTGATAAATATTTGTTGGTTAAGCCATCTAGTTTGTGGTATTTTTGTTATCAGTTTGAACAGACTAAGACACTAAATACAGAAGAATATTTGGATTTCATGCTACTTTGAATGTGGTTTTGTTTTGTTTTTACTTTAAAAAAAAAAATCCTCACCCGAGAACATTTTTTTTCACTGCTTTTAGAGAGAAACATCAATGTGAGAGAGGAGCATTGATTGCTTGCCTCCCCTATGTACCCAGGGATTGCATGTGCCCTGACTGAGAATCGAACCCTCAACCTTTTGGTTACAGGACGATGCCAACCAACTGAGCCACGCCAGCCAAGGCTGAATATGTTGTTTAACCCTCCAACAACTCTGGCCAAATTGAAGCTCAGAAAATTTGTGATTCAAGTAAGATCGCACAGCAAGTGAGGGCAGCGTCAATTTGACACAATCGCTGCTTACACCGTCCTCCCATTCCTCCCAGTGCGACTGCAGCAGCATCTGCTCTAGACCAGCTCATCTCGGTTGTGAGGCATTTGCCTGGTTCTCCACATTTGGGGGGCAATTTGCATAATTTCAATTCTCTGATGGGACCAAAAAAAGTAGTTGCTTTTCAGTTTGAATTTTTTTCCTGCTGAAAGGATGGGAACAATGACTCTCAAATCCTTTACGTGCTGAAGCTGAAAGTGGCAATTGCTTTTCCCTTAGTGTCAGTTTTTTTAAAGCGCTCTCAAGGCATGCGGGCTGTGAGGGTAGAAAGGACGCGTATATCCATTTGGCCTTTGGGAAAGTGGGTGGGGGAGCAGACCGTGTGGGAGGGAAGGTGCATGGTAGACCCCAGCTCCTGCGGACTTCCACCTTCCCCACGCCCTCACTGCCGCGTTCTGGCTTCCTCATCTCTCATGTGGCCTGGGCTTCCTCCGTCCTCCAGATGTTCCCCTACAGCCTTCCTGGACCCTGCCCTCATGGGTCTCCCGCTCAGAAACACTGAACCCAGAGAATAAAGTGCAGGCTGCTCAGCGCGGCATGCACAGACCCTCACGGCTCGCCCCGACCTTCCTTCTGCTGCCCACCTGCCCCCACGCCTGCACTCTATTGGTAGGCCGAGGGCAGCCGGAACTCCTTCCAGGTCCCTGAACATAACATGCGCTCTCCGCTCTGCCGTGTGCAGGCTGATCCCCCCAGGACACTTCCCGTCCCAGACAACGCCTCCTCGGGGAGACCTCCCCACGCACCTTGTGCGTTCCTCAGGCACAGTGCCATGCTCTCCGTCGCACTGATTCCCCAGATCCCTATCTTCAGCAGCCAAATCCCCGTGTTACTCCGGGCACAGGAGGCATGGGGCACTTCGTCTCTCCCCCATGGCCCTGGTTTCACCCCCAAAGTGGGAGGGACACCAGACCACGTTGGCCAGCCCTCCCCATGGGCCCTCTCCAGCTGAGGGGAGGAGGAGGAATGGTCTGGAGGGGAGGGGACATCTGTACACAGGCACCTGCCATACAGGCCAGAGGTGAAGGTACCTGGCTCTAAGGCCAAGTCCCAAGTTCCATCAGGTAGCAGCTCTGTGACCTGGGACAAGCTACTTATCTCTGCGCTTCTCTGTCCGCAGCCCCAGAACATATTAATCAGTAGGACCTACCTCTTGGGTGGAGAGGCCCAGTGAAGTAATGTGCTGTGAAGAATTCTGTGTGTCGTGAGTGCCCAGCGAGTGCTGCTTCATCCTGGATGCATCTCCCCCCTGCCTGGCCAGTGGGGACGGGACGCCCGCTCCATTCCACGGGCGAGGTAGCCAAGGCGCTGAGGAAGCAGAGCAGCTGTCTGCTTCTTCCCCTTGCAGACTACTGCCCAGCCCTCTCCCCCGCCCCTGGAGTGGCCTGGCAGAGGCCCGGGCTGGGGAGGGAGGGGGCTGCACCAGGCCCGGCCCGGGTGCCTCACAAGGTGCCTTGGTGATGGGGGTGGCGGCGACAGCCACAGGGGAGTGCCCCAGCCCGGCTAGGTCAGCTGAGCCCACTTTCCGTCTGCGCATCCCATATCCCCAGTGCATGTGTAGAGATCTTGCTATGTGCCAGGTAAGTACAGAGCTGAGGACTTTGACGCCACAACCACTTCCACCAACTCCAAGAGGCTGGAGTTTTGCCTCCACGTTACGTAAGTCCAAGATGGTGCAGCCAGGGTTGCCAGGAGCCTGGCACACAGCGCACATGCGCCACTCCCACGTCTCGGGTCTCAAGGCGGAAAGTCCCACCCTTGCACTGTCCTCGCAGCTAGTTTGCCCCTCGCTGGGGTGAGCGAAGCTGAACCACTGGCTAAGACCAATTTAGGACCACAAGGACCCTGTTACACATCTGAAGGAGCAGTTACGTGGAGTCTGACACTTCGCTCCACTCTGCTTAAATCTCTTGGTTTATGCTTCGGTTGTACAGTGCACGACCCACACACCTGAGCGTCCTCAGAGCGGGGGTCTGGAGCAGAGCCAGTGACTCACCCTCCCGCCAGACCCAGGGCCTTGATCTCCTCCTCCAGCACACCAGGTGTCCTGTCTTATACGTGGAGCAGTCTGGACTGGTCCCTGGTCTCCTCTGACTTCTGCCCCCAAATCTCTGGCAGTCAAATGCCTTAAAGAAGACACTCTGCAGAGTCCCTGGCCTCCCCCGCCCGCTGGCCCCAAGCTTCCCTCCAGCATCGCTCCCCCGGTCCACGGTCTCCCGGGCACCCCTTCATCCCTCCCTGGCGGCATCAGGTGATTGAGGCTAATCTCCCCTGTGCTATGGTAACGCCCCAGGGATCCTCCTGCTCCTCACCCTCCTCCCGCGTAGGAAGTGTGGTCCTCGCTCCCACGAGCCATGACTGAGTCATTGCCAACACTTCTTCCTGTCCGCCAAGGCCAGTCCCGGGGATCTGCCGGTGCCTCTCCGAGGCAGGACAAAGCCCCCTCCCAGAGTCAGGGCCGCGGCTGTCAGGCGCCCCCAGGGCAGCAAGGCCCAGAGCGCTGTGGGAGGGGGCAGGAGCCCCGTTCCTTCAGCTCCCCTCCTGCCTGAGCTTCCCCTGGCCTTGCGTTCCCAGCCCTAACCCAGCTCCTCCCCACCTTAGAGCTAAGCGAGATGCCAGCTTTTGTCCCATTCCCTTCTCCTCCACCAGTGACAAACTGGTGGCCCACAATACATTTTGTTTGGACTGCCATACTTTTTTAAAGTTTTAATTAGTTACTATCATTTAATTAACTGATTTCACTTAAGAATCCAGAATTCTAGTTTTTTCTTTTGAAAAATCAGAAGATCCAGCAACGCCAGGCCCACGTTCCTCCGTGGTGACAGCCAGCTGGAGTGGCTCTCAGGGTGCCTTCTGTGGGGCCGGCACGCTGGTGTCTGCACTGTAGCCCTCCCAGTGGCCCTGGCCACTCGCTCAGCGGCCTCGCCTTTAAACCCCATCTCTGCATGAGGTGGTCCTGGGGGGAGGAACCAAAGCCCGCAGGTCTCAGCGCGCCAAGGGGGACAGAGCGGGGCAAGCAGAGGCGGGGCGCGAAGCGCCAGCCGGGGGCCGCCTCCCAGTCTCCCTGCATCAGTTGACGGTGAGCAGCGTCCCAGGAAGCCTGTGTCCTGTCCCGGCTGCAGGCATGTGGCTCGCTGTCCGCTGCTTCAGGTCACTCCACGTCCTGTCAGAGCTGGGCCCAGGGGCTGAGGCTCTGCCCAGGGCCTGAGTCGCAGTGTGGCCTGTGGGTACAGGCCTTCTTACTGTCCAGCCACCTCAGCCGAATGTGCACCAGGGGGTAGCAGCCTTGTCACAGTCCAACATGATGTTGAGAACGGTGCACGGGGCCCCCCCCACAGACAGGGCTGTACGCGCATCCACTCGGTACTTCACAGTGTTCAGGCCTCCCTCCCGGTCCACCTTGAATTGCTCCTGGGAAGGAAAGGGGGAGAGTGCGCGGACTCAGGGCTTTGTGGCTGCCCACTGTCTACTGTGGGCCCCGTGACCTCGTCTTCAGAGATCCTGTGAGCCCCCTGCAGAGGGCAGTGAACTCACCGCCGCGGAGGCTCTGGCCCACAGCTACGCACCCCGTAAGCAGGAGAGCAGGGGCTTTCCGCGGACTAATATGGCTCCTAGAGAAGAGGCTGTCTGAGGGCCGGGGGCTGGAGGGCTGCCTGGGATTCCGGCACCTTCAGCTGAGTCCCCCCAACCCAGCCTGCATTGGGGTCGGCTGACTCGGTGCCCAGGTGCCCATGGCAGCCACCAAGCAAGGGCAGGGTGCTCGAGCAGAATGCCATCGACTGAGCTGGGCCAAACAGGGGTCCACTGAGATCCGGGCAGAACATGGTGAAATGCTTGGGCCCGCTGGTCCCCATGTCCCCACCTATCCACCCCCGATCAGGAGGCCAGTCAGCACCTGTTTTTGGGCGGCAATGCGCTTCTGGTCCCTCTTCCGCCAGGCTGGGTCGTGCAGGTGGCGAAATGTCTTGTATCCAGTTGTGATTCCTGAGGGGCGGAATAGCTAAGGAGGCCAAAGGGAGCCGGGTCAGGCTGCCCCTCCTGGAGCCCCGGTCCTCACCACTAGTCCTCTGGGGTCCCACTGCTGGCCACTGGCCACAGGCAGGGGCCTGTGTTCCCATCATGCAGAAGACGTGTGCGAGCTGGGGGCAGGGTTGGGATCAGCCCCAGGGATGCCGTCTCCGAGCCCCAGGGACTTAGCTGAGGGCAGAGAAGAGAGCCTCAGGCAGCCATGATGACTGAGGGGTGGGGGCCCGGGGGTGTTACCTGGAGCCCAGCTCCTCTGATGCGCCGGTAGAACTCGTCGTCCTCACGGCCCCAGCCCCAGAAGCGGTTGGACATCCCGTTGCACTGACAGAGACAGGCAGCATCACCTTCCCGGTCCACCCAGGGCCCTCTCAGCCCCCTTTCCCATCCCCTGGCAGTTCGGACCCTAGATGCTCACAGCTCCCGCAACCCCTGCAGTACTGGGCGGGGAACAGTGAGCCCACCCCAGGCCCTTTGCCCGCTCTAATGGGGCCTTAAACTTGTGTGAGATGAGTCGTTTCCCAGAACGTCTGGCTGGCGGAGGGGCCTCTCTGAGCAGCCGGTGACACGACGGGCAGAGTGCCGACCCCTCCTCCCCCGGGGGGCTCTCGCCTGCTCTCTTCCTCCGTATGGGAGAGGAGCAGCCGGGCTCCATGGCAGATGCCAATTCTGCCACCAGACCAGGGGCTTCATTTACATAAAGCTGATGTTAGCTTTATGGGGAGCAGGAGACCCAGGTCTAAGCTACTCAGTTCTTCCCACCCACCCCCCGCCACAGTGACGGATTCAGTGATGGCCAGACCCAAGTTGGGCCAATCAAGAGCCAGCACGATACAGCTCAGGGACTCCTGTCTGGCTGTCAGGGAGGGGGGCGGGCAGCTCCCTCTTTCAGTGGACTTGAGCCGAGACAGATACAGACTGCAGCTACAGCCACCATCCTTCACCCTGAGTGTCTGGAAAGAAATCCAGCCCAGCCCTGGCTGGTGTGGCTCAGTGGATTGAGTGCCCGCCTACAAAGCAAAGCGTGTGGGTTCCACTCCCAGTCAGGGCACATGCCTGGATTGCAGGCCAGGTCCCCAGTAGGGGGCACTTGAGAGGCAACCACACACTGATGTTTCTCTCCCTCTCTTTCTCCCTCCCTTCCCCTCTGTCTAAAAATAAAATAAATAAAATCTTAAAAAGAAAAGATATGAAATCTGGCCTAAAAAAGGCAGAAATGAGAGATGGGAAGAGACGTGGTGCCCTGGTGACACCATGTGAGAGGCTGGGCAAGTCACACAGTAAGCCACACCCTCCTCTCAGCCCACCCAGACTCTTCCAGGTTGAGACCCAATGAACCCCAACTTTCTGAAGCCAGTTTTCACGGGCTTTTTGTTACTGCAGCCGAATCCTCCCTAACCGATCTGCTCATTCCTGTTCCTCTCTCCTGTCTCTGGCTGCTCCTGGGTTCGCTGCTGGACCCCAAAACCGCTGCTCCTCCTGCCAGTGGCCCCCGCCGCCGCCCCCCAGCTCAGAAGATCAGGCAGGCTGGGCCTCACCAGCTGGTAGTGCTGCCTGGAGAGCAGCAGGATGCCGCCCACGTAGGTCTTGTAGTGGTAGAGGGGGTGGAGCTCCGGGGAGGCCACGTGGAAGGGCCCTGCCTCAGGGAAGCCATAGTCCAGCTCCTCATTGAGAGGGAGCAGGTCCACGTCGTGCATGGCGATGTAGTCCGTGCTGTTGCCGCTCTCCAGGAAGCCCACGTTGATGAGCGCCGCCCGGTTGAACCTGCACAGGGTAGCCGAGGCTGGGCAGGGTGCGGGCAGCGAGCTGGCTCCCCAGGCTCTGCAGGACAGCCTGCCCTCCACAGCACCCACCCGGGGCCTGTGCTGCCTCCAGGCCAACACGGAGTTCACCACAGAGCCACCTGGCCGCACACCTGCCCCTGCCCTCATCGCCCAAATGCTTACTGAGCACCTACTATGTGCCAGGAACTGTTCAGAGCACAGGAGATATAGCGGTGAGAAGTCAAAGCCCTCCCCTCAAAAAGTTGATATTCTAATAACAGATGAAAATAAACAAATAAGCAAATGCTTAACAAGCCGGGCAGCGGCGAGTGCCGCAGAGAAAAGGAAAGCAGGAAGGCAAAGCATGCTGGGGGCAGGCGGCTGTTCCCTGGGCGGCGGCCGGGGAAGGCCAGCGCAGCGGTGACGCACGCAGACACCTGAAGGCCGGAGGGGACGAGCCCTGTGGAAATCGGGGAGGCGGGCTCTGAGCAGAGGGGTGCCTGCCAAGGCCCGAGGCTGGGCAGACGGCCGGGTGGCCAGGCAGAGTGAGGGAGGGGGCACAGAGGATGAGGACAGCGGGTGACAGGCCCCTGCCGGGCTTGGGCTTTGGCCCTGGACGATGGGAGCTACCGGAGGGCTTAGAGCAGAGGTATGACGTGCTGCGACTTAGGGCCAACGGGACCGCTGTAGTTGAGGTGTTGAGAAGAGACTGGAGGGCCGAGGTGGAAGCAGGGAAGTGAGATGAGAGGCTAATGATGATGTAGGCCACAGAAGACGGTGGCTGGGCTCGGGGAGGTGGCAGTGCACAAGGTGGGAAGTGGGCAGGTTCTAGATGGACCCTGCTGGCGGACTGCATGTGGGAGACCAAGAGAGGAGTGGAGGGCACTCCAAGGCTTTTTGGCCTGAGTAACTGGAAGCATGGAGTTGCCATTTCCTGGTGGGGGAGGAGGCAGGGGAAGCAGGTCTGGGGTGGGCGGGAAATCAGGAGTCCAGCTTCGATCAAGTTAAGCTTGAGGTGCCCCCGACTCCAGCACACAGAGGGCAGTGCAGGTGGCTGGACGGGCAGGCCTAGGGCTCAGGAGAGGGGGCTGGGCCTGGCATACTGCCTTGGGAGTCACCGGGGGGAGACGGGGCCTAATGCCCTGCGCCTGGATGAAATCCCCCAGGGAGTGACCGTTGCCGGCAAGTG
The DNA here is from genome assembly GCA_004026545.1 of Mormoops blainvillei. Lineage (NCBI taxonomy): Eukaryota > Metazoa > Chordata > Mammalia > Chiroptera > Mormoopidae > Mormoops > Mormoops blainvillei. The sequence continues at coordinate 43,686 of PVJD01008822.1, forward strand.
GACATTCGGGAGCTCTGTGACTGAGAGACCAGGGAGATGAGGCAGAGCCTTAAAGGAGGGGAAGACAGCCAGTGAGAAAGGGGGGGGTGCAGCGGGTGCTGCCCCATCAGCCAGGCGGGGCTGAGGAAGGACGAAGAAACCCCCTTGGCAAGTGCTGCCGAGAGGACGGCAGGAGGGAGGTGGGCTGACAAGGTCCACGGGGGACGTCAGGGAGAGCGGCTATAGTGTCACGATGCAGGGAAACGCCTGAGTGGGACAGCATCAAGAGACAATGAGGGGAGAAACTGAAGTTTTGCAATAAAGGGGAGCACAGGAATGAGGTGATAGCTGTGGGTGACATGGCATTTTGTATGCCAATGCAACGGCTCCAGGTGGGGGGAAAAACCTGATCACGCAGGAGAGAGAAGGGCCCACGGCTGGCGTGGTGTTCCGGGACGGGAGGCAGGAAAGGGAGTCGGTGCCCGTGGAAGGGCCGGGACAGACACCCGCACCGAAGCACAGACGGTAGTACGCAGGGCCAGGGGTAGGGACTTGGGCAAGTTCTCTCAAACAGGAAGCAAGCTGGGGCAGGATGGTGAGGAGAGGGGAAAGGCGGCAGACCAGAGGAATTCGAGGCTTTCTGGTAGGGTGGAGGAGCTTCCTGGGCCGGGGTCATCGACCCCAGTCACATCCAGCTGCCCAGGTGCAGCTGTGAGTTAAACGGTTGGGTTTCCTCGGGCAGAAGTTGCACCAGGCCGAAAGGGGCAAGAGAGCTGAAGTGTATGCAAGGGAGTGATTTTAATGATGCACCATGGGAACCAAGTGACGTCAGGAGAAAGTGAGGACAGGGAGGGTGGGCAGTGACATTTGGGAGCACCTTGGACTAAAGTGTGTGATGAGATCCAAAAGCTGTTGGTGTCTCCAGAGGGAACGAACTGGAGGGAAAGGTGGGGATGGGGTGTGAGACACTTCAATCGTGGCCGCGCAGGAAAGCGCAAGGATTTCAGGACAGCGCCAGGCTGTGAGCAGCTCCAAAGCCGTGGTCCTGACCCTGCCTTTCCCCAGCCCTCTCAACCAACCCGCTGGCAAGCCCTGTCTGTACCTCCTCCACCCCTCAGCCGTGCTGGCCAAGTCCCCATCAACCCAGACACTAGTGACCAACCACCGTTCTCCCTGCTCCTCCTCTCGTGCTGGTATAATCTACTCCACATACAGCTCCGACATTTAAAATGGAAATCAGATCAGGGCCCTCTCCAGCCCCAAACTCTCCCCAGAGATTTCTGTCGCCCCCAGTGACAGGGGTCCTGCCTCCCACTCTCCTGCCGCTGACCCAAATGGCCCTTCACAGGCCTGCGGCCCACCAGCATGGGCTGCTGCCGGAAAAGGGAACAGGCCCCAAATGGCCTGGGCAGGATGAGGCCCCCGGAGAGGGGGACCTGGGTCAGGCGGGCCCTACCTGAAATGATCCACCTGGTTGAGCACATAGATGTGGTGCGGGATCTTCTTCCTGCTCAGGAAGCGGTGCATGTGGGGCACAAAGACCAGGAGCTCCTCGAAGCGCTCGCGGAAGGGCACCAGCACTGCCAGGCGGTGCGGCCCCCACGATGGGTCTTCTTCCCAGTGCTCAGGCGGGGGCTCTGGGGGACAGGCCCGGGGTGGGCCCGAGGTCTCTTGCCCTTGTCCCCCGGCTGCCCAGGCCGTGTCACCAGAGCAGCTGAGCTGCAGCCAGAGCAGGGAGAGGAAGCCCAGTAAGAGACAGGCAACGAAGAGGTGGAAGATGGAGCATTTCCGGGGGAGGCCGCCGGGGAGCAGCCTGGACCTGGGACGAGAGCAGGGCGGGTCAGAAGGCAGGGCTGAGCCAGGGCCCTGTGACAGACCCCTTCTCTGGCTCCCCCACAAGTAGGGCACACATGACTGGTCTGCCCCAAGCACCTGGGGATTAGTGCAGAAGCAACTTCACTGCTTTTGCTCATGCTGCTACTGTGCATCAGAATCCTGCTGGCTGTTCTACGGCCAGCCCCTGTCCGCCCGCCCCCACCCAGCCCGGGAAGCCCACCGACCACTCCTGGGTCACAGAGCTGCCCAGTTCCTTGATGCTTTCTTAGTTCCTGTGAGTGAGCCCTGGTCAGACCTCGAGGGCAGGGATGAGGCTCCTTGTCTCTCGCATAAGCCCCTCCCCAGGACAGTGAGTGGCTCCTGTCCTGAGCTGATGACAAGAGTCCTGACTTAGAGATCTCACCCACTGCCTTCCGCACCCTGCAGGTTCACCGCCAGCTGCAATGCTGACTTCATCCTGCTTCTCACACCAGAAAGCTCCCCCAGACCTGTGCCTGGGCTGGCCCACTGCCCAGTGAAAAACCCCTCTTTTACTCTGGGAAGATCGGGTGGGCCCCCAACAAATGCAAGGCCCAAACTGCCAGTGGCAGGTCTCTGAACGAGTCTCAAAGCTTCAGTCCAACAGGCAACCCATGTGACAAGAGATGAGAGATGGACGAGGGAAGACACCAGGGTAGCGCTGAAAGAGGCTGCCCTTTAGGTTGGAAAGAACAAAGAAACAAGTGGGATTCGCCTCATTCTCCGGCCCCCTCCCTCTGGAAGTTCCTGAGGACGGAGTAGGAGGAGCTGTGAAGGAGGAGGAGCCGAGGCATACAGGAAAAGGGAGGCTTCCTCTCCACTCCCCCTGAAATAATCGGCAAAGCCACCTGCTGTGTGACCTCTAGAGTCACCACGTGGCTACCACGCTTAGAGATTCTGCCTCCTTAGTGCCTCTAACCCCTCCTCACCCACTGCCTCTCTTTAGCTCAGGTCCCATCAGTCCTCACCCAGCTGGGTCCCTTTCGATCTCATGAATGATCCTCTTCTGTTTACAAGATAAAGACCAAATTCCTTGGTCTGACCGAAGCCCTCTGTGACCTGGTCCCATTGCCAACCGCCTCCATCACTCACCCAGCGCCACAGTGCGGGCCGCCCTGAGCTGCTCTGCTCACCATCCTCCTCCCCGCTCCAGCCCTCGCAGGGCCTGCTGCTTCCACAGGAAATGCTCTTCCTACTTCATCTGCCTGAAAGCTCCTCACTGATCCTCCAGGGCCAAACTCCAATGTCATGGCTGCACTGCCCACCTCCCCACGAGCACAAACTGAGATATGTGCCCCTTCTTCTGCGTCCCCATGGCATGTGGGCTTCACTCTTTGGAGCCCTTAAGAGTTTTGTGATCACCTGAGTCCCTGCTTGTCTCTGCCATAGGTAATCAGGCTGTGGTAACTGGTCTGTGGCCCCAGCACAAGTCACACAGCAGAGGACATGCTAAGTGCGTTACAGGAGGGCTTCAAGCAGTCAGGGCATGCTTTAAGGTGCACACTGGAGCCACACCGACACCTGCCTCCCTCTAGCGGCACAACTGCCAACCTGGAAGCCAGCAGCCCTGAAGCCAGATTTGGGTCCCACACACAGCAAAGAGGGGGCTGGGTAGGGCACCTTCGCAGGGGGCCTCTGACTTACCCCCCGTTGTCCTGTGGTGGGGGTTTCCGCTGGGGAGGAGCAGAACCCAGTCCTGCCAGTGGCCTGGGAAGGCTGGAGCCTCTACTAATTCTCCCCCTGAGCTCTTTCTGGGGGTGGGGCGGAGACCCGGGAGATGAACACGGGGAACTATCCCACCTTCAGGGGAAGAAGCAGTGACCATTACCCAGGGGTCTGGCATGAATTGGGCAATCCATGCACTTTCACATGCTGTTCCCTGGGTCTAACTCTCCTCCCATCAGGATCACAGGATCACATCCCATGGGCACTCTCATCCTGAGCTGTTAAAGACCCAAACTGCTGAACAACTTAATCCAGAGAGGAATCCCCATTTCCTCAGACCCGGGACAACACTGAGAACTGTTGCTCCTGATGCCACCTGGTGGCAACCTCCAAATCTGCAGCCCAGCTGCTCCCAGGCCCAGGCCACTGTGCCCGGAGGGGCAGACCGGATGAGGCTTTGTCGCCTTCCTCAACCTGGGCCCAAGGCTAGAACAGGGAGGATTCAGACCCCGCAGGCTGGCTCCAGAGCCAGCACTCTTAATTGCTGCTTTAGCCTGAAGCTGTTGCATCTGCTGCATGGATCTTCATACCCCTGGGTCAAAAGCAAGAATAGGTATCAGTATCTTTTTCTGGGAACGCAGTTACATTCCAAAGGTTTATGGAAAGGGATCAGAAGGTGGAAATCATCCTCCGTTACCTTTCCTTTCTTCTCTCACACAAATCTTAGTGACACAAGGTTTGAATGTGCAAATGCTCTGTTTGTAGTAGCTACAAAAGAGAAAGGTAACTGGAAGATACCTCCTCTGTGTCAGGCACAGTGTCAGCGATTTTACATGTGTTGTCTCCCTTAACCCTCATACAACCCTGCAAAGTACTTCTTATGATCCCAGTTTCAGAGATAGAAAAACTGAGGTCAGAAAGATTAAGTGTTTCTGGTCACAGGGCTATTAAAAAAGATTCCTGCCCGGGGCTGACTCCACAGTTAGGGATTTCTTTCTATTACATTCCTGGCTCCTTACTTCAACACCAACTCTGAAAAAATCCCAAAGGTAAAGAGTTGTGCCCACTATATTCCAGAATCTTTTGGGACATGGCAAACTTACAGACCTAAAGGGAGTGAGGTGTCACTCACTGGGCACAGACCACTACATGTTCTAGGTGAGAAGAGTTTTTGAGACACAGCTCAAGGCTGAAGTGTCCTCCCAAATGTAGACAACCAAAAAGCTCCCTCTCCCCACTTCTGCTTTAGTGGGAAACATCGTTAGCTAAGATCTGGGCCAAGCCCATACCTAACACATGGAGCAGGCCCCATTCAAGTACAGCTGCATAGGAAAGGAATTAGTGTTGTGTGACCCGTGCCTACTACGTGCCAGGCGGTGGCCAGTCAGACAGAGCAGACAGAGCTTCCCTCTGGTGTGTTCTTCTGGGCGGCCAGCAAAGGAAGGGGAAGCATGAGGGAGGGAGGGCCTGAGGCAACGTGGATGTGGTGGGGAGACAGAAACCAGAGAAACGGAATACAGATCCTCAGACAGGCAAAAAGACAGAGATCCGCTGAGCGAGGTCAGTGGAGCCAGAGATCACGACGATAGAGTGAGGCCAGTGGAGAAACACAGAGAAACCCATAATGAGAGACAGCGACTTGCAAAGAGACAGAAACTCAGAAAGGGAAGTCAGCCCATAAATACAGTCCCGCGGGTGACGGAGACCTGCAGAGTGACGTAGACTGGTAGAGACAGGCACTCACATAGAGACAGACACCCCAATACAGAGAGAGCCAGTGCCCCGCAGGGAGAACCACAGACCCTCAAGAGAGCCGCGCAGAGAGGAGACGCGACGGCCTCGGGCTCCTAGATTCCGCCTCGCGGCCCGGGAAGGATCGGTGCCCAGGAGGACGGGGCCCGGGCCGGCCATCGCCGCCGCTCACCTGCCGTCCTCCCAGGGTAGCTGCGCCGCTTTCCTCCGGGAGGGGAACATCGCGAGGGGAGGCGGCGGTGCATGGGGCTCGAGCTCCCAGCCGGGCGGGCCCGGCCTCGCCGGCCTACGCGGCGCCTCCGCCTCCCGCCCCGCCCCTCCGCGTCCGCCCCGCCCCTCGTCCCTGCGGGTCCTCCACTCCGGCCGCGCCGCCTGCTACCCCGAGCTTCGGCGTCAAAGGTTCCGCGTGTCGAGGAACACGTGAGCACTCCTACCGCCTGACTGCTAACTGTCCTCCCCGCTTAACGTCCGGAGGAACTAGGCCCCCGAGGGGATTCAAGTCACTTGGCTGGGGGCTAGACTTGGAATCCAGACTTCCAAACCAGCGCCCTGGGATAATTTGCATCTTACTCCTCTTCCCGAGGGAAGTCGGGGAGCATCTGGGCATCCCTGCTATCAACCCAGGCGCATTCTTCCTCTGCAACGAGCTTGGAGGAGGCAAAGCCACGCCCAGGGCTTGGGCTTGTGTTCAGTTGATACCCCATGGAGTTAGGAGCTAAGCCCTAAAGAAAGATTGACTGGATTCGAAACCTGCCTCTGCCAATTCAGTTGTGCTTTGGGGCAAGGCACGATTCTTTGCATCTGTTCCCTCCCCTGAGTATATACACGACACGGCTCTTCCTGATGTACATGGTTGCTGTGAGGAAAAAAATGCCCACCTGGTACAGCGACGGGCACAGTAGTCAACGCTATATAAATGACAGCTATCATTCAGGGAAGGGGGTACTTCAGTGGAGATGAGGTGAGAACTGAGGAAGGGAATCCTCTAAGGAGATTGAGTTCCCATATCTGCCCTGTCATGGAGGGAACTGAGCTGCTGGGACAGCTTCCCACCTGGCAAGAGAGAATGGCAGTTATTAGACCTCATCTGCTCTGCAAGGCAACAATGTCAGTTTCTCAATAAAGAGCTAACATCCAATGAGTTTTTACTCTGTGCAGTCATTGTTCTAAATTCTTTCCTGCTGTTACCGCATTCAGTCCGAGTATTGTGCCGTTTCTTTTATTTTTCCTTTTTACTGGATTTATTGGGCTGACACTGGTAACAAAATTATACAGGTGCACAATTCCGCACCTGCTCACTGTATTGTGTGTGCATCACCCCAGATGCCAACTTTAAAGATGGGGGAACTGAGGCACATAGGCCATTCGTCATATAAGCCCAGGTAGTTCTGTTGCAAAATCTATGGTCTCAACTACTCTGCTTCCAAGAGGACTTCATTGAGGATGGGAAGTTAATCATTCCCAGTAACCCCCCTTCTCTCTTAAGCCCCGCAGTGTACAACCCCACTAGTCCCCGTCCTGCTGAACTCTCCCGGAGCACTGCACCCTATACTGGAACCTTGACAAATCCAGCTTAGATTTGGCTAGTAACAAAAGTGAGGCTGAGCTTCTGCAGAGACCAGTCAGGTAAGGCCAATGATGGAAGCAGGGAGGTAGGACTGTGACCTAAAGAACACAAGTCTTTCTAAAGGGTGTCCAGCTAATTGTTGTCACATAAAAATGAAGTCCCACTAGTGTCAGATCCTATTTATCTCAAGAAATCAGATTTCACATAAAAATCCAAATTAACTAATCTTAAACTGTGACATCAACAGTCATGTTGATTTTAAATACCCTTGGTATGTTGGGATGAAAATGGCACTTTACTTCTGTAGTCTTCCTTTCAAAATCCCAGATCCCCAATCAAATCACGAAAAAAACAGGAGACAAATCCCAAATGAGGAAAATTCTACAAAACACCTGACCAGTACTGCTGAAAACAGTCAAGGTAATTAAAAAAACAAACAAACTGAGAAACTCACAGCCAAGAGAAGCCCAAAGACAACTAAATTTAATGTGGTATCATTAGGTAACAACTAATGGACTTTGTTAAAAAGTGTAATGCTAGATTTATTAATTTCTAACAAACATACCATACTAACGCATGACAATAATAGGGGGAACTATTTTTAGACTTTCTTTTGGTAATTCTAAAGTTTATTTTTTCTAAATGTGGAGGTATAGGTGGTAATGAGCTCAGGTTACATCCTCCCAGCAGGTCAAGTAGTCCCCCAAATTGTCTCCCCACCCTGTTTCTCAAACACTGCTGATCAACCTTCCTCAAATATTCAGGAAGCTCGACACAAAGCTTCGTTGAACAATGGGTCATGTCCACAAATCTCTTGCTGTGGCTCTTCTAATTCTAAACAACCTTCCTTTCCAGGCTTTTCACAAGCCCTACCCTCAATTCCAACTGAAGCAATGCCCACCCATCTCCATAGCGGCTGTTTTGTCTCCCACTTCCCCAACCACCCCTGCCCTGCCTCCTTTCATCAGAACCCTTCCTCTCCTTCAAGATCTTTGCTAAACTTTCACACTGCTGGTTAAGCCCATGAATATTCTCATCCCTACCAGCCCAGGGATTTCTGTCCTTCCCCCACCTGCAGCATTTCTGTTCAAAGTACTCTCTTCTAACTAGGCACTTCTTGCAGCACCAAGACAATTCTGAGCCCAGCTACTCTGGAAAGGTAGGGAGGGCACTTCATGAGGGACCTGGCACAGAGGAAATCATGTGGATTTGAGCACCAACCCAGTGTACTTTTGTTGGATGATCTTGGGCAAGCCCACCTCCCCCCAGCCATGGGAAGGTATGGAGAGCATGAAAAGGATGTAGTTCACAGGTATTTATCTTGGAATGTGAAGTGCTTTGCCCTTTGGAAGAACTGACATTCCCGAAGCACCTCGAAGTGTTATGCCACCGATGGTACAGTAACTTTACACTGGACAAGAAGTCTATTTTTTTTTTTATTGGGAAACCAATGTAACAAACGTAGGTTTATTGAAAATGAAATCAGTAACTAAGACTCTGCAGGCCCCATCCCTAGCCAGCACCAAGACCTCTACTTGCCCTGACCCCAGTTCCTCAAGCCCCCAAAAGGACAACCAGATGAAGAACCTGGGCTCAGCCTTAGGACCACCTTCCCACACTGAAAGCCCCTCCATCCCACCCGGACCGGCAGGCTGGGTTCAGGCCCAGGGAGGTCTCGGGGTAGCAGGGAATCACAGCTATACCCCAAACTGCTCAAAACCCCAAGTCAGCAAAGGAAGACAAAAAGAAAACCGGCTTGCCCACCCATTCCCCTCCCCCAGCCACCCCAGACAAGCCTCACATCCCTGATCAGTAACACTGATTCTGAGGTGCCGGCGGGGCTCCCAACAGCTTCGACAGCCCCATGGAGATTACTGCAAAAGGCCCAGAGCCCAGGGAGGAGGGCAGGCATTTGCGCTCCCCCCATCTGCTCAATAGTAGCCAGCCAAGCTGCTCCCCTCAGCTTGTCCCTGGGGTGCCTGTGACCCCTCTCCTCTCCAGAACATCCATGGCTGGAAACCAGTCCTCCTGCCAGAGAGAAATCAGTTCCAGGAGGCCCCTTCTCCCCCAGCCTGGGAGGAAGGATGGCTACACCAGTTTCTTGGCTTCAAAGAAGCTCTTGAGATGTCGCATCTGCCAAACACCGATGGCTACGAGGATGAGGGTCTGCAGAATGGACCACCACAGCACCCGCTGGTTGGTGCTCTCGCTGGTCTGCCGGAAGCGCTCCTCTCGCCACTGTTGGGGGGGGGGAATGGAAGAAGAGCCTGAGTTGGCTGAGCCCCACTTGGGGCCATTAAAACTGCTGGATTCCCTCCCTGGAAGATGCCCCAGGGCCAACCAATTTTGCAGAGGTTTCAGTCAAGTGCCTGCCAAGAGCCACTCCATGTGGGGACTGTATTCACCCTCACTAGCCAGGTGACCTCAGGCAACTGAAGTCTGTTTGCTCATCTGTCAGGTACAGCCCTCACCTGGTTCTACCCTGGTTCTTGGAAGAGGTAAAGTAGTTGTGGTATTACCACCAGACAGAGCTGATCTGAAGCGCTCAGGAGTGGACTTGCTCTAAAGTACTCTGCCCGAGTCTCCCAAACTGCTCCTTGAAGACTGTGGGCACAGGCTGCAGACTGGTGGTCCAGGGGCTAGCCCTGGCCCATACATGTGGTTTGTTTGACTAACGTGGTATCTATCAAGATTTAAAAGCCAGGAAATTTTCACATAAAAAACCTGGACCTCTATCTCCTCTTAAAACCCAGGGCTAGCTAACGTTTCTGCAGGGCTGTCCCCAGCTGACAACAGTAGCTGTTCTTGTTTAGGTCACTCTCCTATCAATCCTTATGGTCACAGATCCATTCATGGAACCTGCCTGACTCCAAGACACAGGTGAGTTTGAAACCCCAGGTCCTGGAAGCACCTAGTCATAGAACTAGCACCCAAGGTGGTGGTATGAATTCCTGCTCTCTCACTTTGTATAACTGTGTGACTTAGGGCAGTAACAGCTTCTTAAGAGACTGTCTCCTCAACCATAAAGTAGAGTTAGTAATTGCTACCCCACCTTTTAGATTCTCAAAGCAGCACGAAACAGGGCTCTTGGGTTTCATAACGACTCTGACATGTGACTCCTGGCTAAGCCAGTGGGCAGCTTCTGAGAAGCCCACCGATCCTGACCTGACCACTCACCCGCTGGTAGTTCTGCTCTTTCTGGATCTGCTCCACTTGTTCCACCAGCTGTCGCACTCGCAGCTGCAACTCACTCAATTTGTCTTTGGCAGCAATTTCCGCATAGTCGTTGGCGTGTTCACCCACCTGAATGTCCAGATGAACTCTCTGCAAACAGACAAGGAAGATAAAGACAATCGGGCAGCTCTTCCTGCCAGGGACTGACAGCTGGTCTCCCTACCTTCCTTAATTTGTTTATTTAGCTAACACTGATGAGGACTCCTCCGAGTCCAGCTCTATGGGGCTCCAGGCATACAGGAAATAAGTTTTGGTGCCCCCGCCAGGCTGGCTCAGTGATTGGGCATCGTCCTGCAAAGCGAAAGACTGCCTGTTTGATTCCCAGTCAGGGAACATGCCTGGGTTTCCGGTTCTGTGCCCGGTAGGGTGTACAAGAGCCAGCCTGCCGATGTTTCTCTCTTTCTCCCTCCCTTCCCCTCTCTCTAAGAATAAATAAAGTCTTAAAAAAAAAAAACAAGCCTTAGCCGATGCTCTGACCACGACATACGCAGAGAGCTCCACTGGAAACCAGTCTATTTAGGAGACACAAAATCCAACATACTCATCTCACACCCACGGTATCACCACCCCAGTCCTGACCAGGAACTAAAGGCGAAAAGCTACCAGTTCCTTATGAGTCCACTTACCAACATGCCACCAGCAAAGAGGGAGAACTTAGTGGAGTTAGAGTGAAGACAGATCTGATGTTCGCCAGGGGTATGGGATGTGAACGTGAACCTGCCTTCGGAGCCATACTGCCGGGCCAGAATGACCTGGGGAGAAAGGGCTTCAGTGAGTGTCACTGCATGCAGCTGGATGGTGCTTGAGGCTCTGAGTGCCTCAAAAGTTGACCAACAGAGCCCTGGGCATCCCACGACACTAAAAGGTCCAAGGCTGCACAGCCAGCAGTTGCCAAAACCTTGTTTATTTGGAACAGGAGTGAAGAATTAGACATTAGGTTAACATGTGACCTGTCTTGGGAAGGGTTTCTGTTTATTCATAGTCCATGCCCTTTCAATTATTTTGGTGTAATTTCTCTTTTAAGTGAAAGGTGACAGCTAAAGTGTTCTGGGGTTTTTTGGTTTTAATCTTTTTTTTCAATCAAAATTGAAAGCTGCTGCCCTGGCCAAGGCTTAGTTGATTGGAGCACCGTCCTGTGATTGTGGGTTTGATTCCCGGTCAGGGCACGTAACTAGGTTTCGGTCCATCCCAGGCGGGGTGTATGGGAGGCAACCCATCGATATTCTTCCTCACATCAATGTTTCCCTCTCTCACTTCAATAAAAACATGTCCTCGAGTGAAGTTAAAAAAAAAACACAACAGAACTTCAAGCTGCTCAATTCTTTCTAGAAAGTTCACTGTTCCATGAAATCCTACAGTGCAGATGTCACAGCTTTCGAGTGGGCAAAATTCTCTGTTTTCCAGCGCCACAATTAATCCTCCCGTCCCACCTACAAGACAGATGAATTCCCATTACACTAACCAGGAACCGGCTCAGGGAGATGACTGGCTCCGCGAAGACACGCAGCAGTGAGTAAGAAGTGGAGAGGAGAGCCAGCATACAGCAGCCTAAATTAGGCCTGGAGTGAAAATCCGGGATCTTCCCACACCACCAACTGCTTTTTACCAGTTTAGCTGCTGTGGAAACTAGGAGGGGAAGTAGCAGCGCCGGCTTGGTCTGGCGCTGACGTGCAGAGCGGAAGGCTCGGCGGGGCGAAGGGGCCGGCTAACCTTGTCTTCTGGGTCCTTCACCTCCACGAACATGCCCAGCCCGGGGGTGGCCGGCTGGTATTCCTCCCGCTGTTTGTCGTACAGCTGCGTCCGGTAGTTTCCTGGAGGGAAGCCGGGCGAGGCCAGGTCAGAAGAGCGGGAGGTGCCCCCGGGTCCGCGGCAGCCAGAGCACGGCGAAGCCCGCTGCTCCCGGCTCCGGAGCGCTTCTCGCTCTCCCCGATCCCGCGCACTGAGACCGCGGTCTGGCCCCCAACTCTCCCCCGCCCCCCGCACCTATAACCATGGTCTCGTCCGGAATCTCCTCAATAAAGCACTTCTTCTCCGTCTCCCCGATGTGGAAGTAGAGCGCGCCTCCGCGGGCCGCAAACCACAGCAGCAGCAGGAGGGTCCGAACCATCTGACCCAGCCCCACTCCGGGCCAGAGCCCAGAGACTCGCACGCCCTGCTCCGCAGCCATCTTGCCCCACCTTCCCGCGCATCCGCAGCCGGCCGCGCCACGTAGCTCTGCCGCCGCAGCCGCGGGGCCTATCGGGACAGCGAGTCCCGCCAGCGGGACTACAAGTCCCGAGATGCCTCGCGGCGGTGGCGCGGCAGCGCCGGATTGGGGCGCGGCTTCTACCGGGAACTGAATTGGGGCGCCAAAATGGGAAACGTCTCTCCTTTGACTTACCATGGCCAGGCACTGATGATTGTGAACTTTTTACGGGTGGTGAAACTAGCAGTTTGATTGAAGTCGCTGATCAGGCACAGCATTGGAACTCGCTCCTAGATTTTCCTGGCGTAGATAGCCTCTGCCTGGCATTCTGGTTTTCTTCTGTTTTTAAATATGCGACTCTGGTCCTGATTGGTGTGGCTTAGTGGATTGAGTTCCGGCTTGCAAACTAAAGGGTTATGCCAGTTCGATTCCCAGTAGGGGCACATGCGTGGGTTGCAGGTAGGTCCGGATGGGGGGCTGCTAGAGGCAACCTCACATTGCTGTTTTTCTCCCTCCCTCCCCCTCTGTCTAAAAGTGAGTAAATAATTTTTTTTTAATTCGACTTTGAAAAAAAATTACGCAAAGCAATGCTCAGATTTACCTTCAGATTTTTTCAAAATAGAAAAGAAATACCATGCTCTCCCTTTACCACTTCTTTGCTCAACCCTTCAACCCCTGTCACTCTTAAATCCGGCGTCTGTGGTCCCAGGCATCCCATCATCATCACCCCTGCATACTCCTCCACGCGGGCTTTGCTGCCGGACGGGCCATGAAGACTCATCGCCAGACCCAGCCGTGCTCCAGTGGCTGGCAGGTTAAGGGCTATTTATTGGGTCGGAACCGCCGGGTGTTGGAGAGCTCTGCGATAAGTGTGAGATCAGCAGAGATCTGGGTCCTGCCCTTCTTGTCCTTCCTGAATTTTACCCAAATTTCAGTGTATTTTGGAAGGTCTTGGAGTTAGCCATTTATTGCTGTGCTCCCTCAAAGTTTCACAGAAGTTGGAGGTTTTTCCCTGTCAAGTTGTTTTTGTTGTTTCATTTGACCCTAGGGAGGGACGTTTAGTGGGAATGTGTTCACATTTCCCCATCGCTGGAAGTCTACTCATTTTTCTTAAAAATAGCAATATTTCATAATATGATCATACCTTATTTTTTTAAGCATTCCTGTGATGAAAGTGGTTAAGATTTTTTTACCCTAATTATTTGATCTCACAAATAATGCTACAATAAAAATTATTGTTTATTTATTGCCCTGGCCTGGTAGCTCAGTTGGTTATAGCGTCGTCCTGGTAGCTAAGATTGTGGGTTCCATTCCTGGTCAGAGCACATGGAAGACTCAACTAATGAATGCATAAAGTGGAACAACAAAATTAATGTTTCTCTCTCTTTCTCTCCCTCTCTCCCCTTCTCTCTCACTCTAAAATCAACAAATAAATAAATCTTAAAAATTATTGTTCATTTACTTAAAAGCCTTATAGCTGGACATTGTTTCGTCGATGAGATCACAAAACCGCCCTCCCAAAAACCTGTTACCAATTGATGATCCCACCAGCAATGTGTTGGAGTGCTTGCTTCCTTTCCCACACCCTGGTTAGATGTTCTCAACCTTTTTTAATCTTTGCAAAATCACTGGATGAAAAATTGTATTTTACTATCCTGTTCATTTTTATTTCCTCACATGGTAAACTTTTTTTTTCTGGTCATTTGCTTTCTTGCAGGAACTGCTGGTCGGTCCTTCTTAGTGCTCTTATAGCTACACAGTATATTGCTGATATAATTACTATTCAGAGTTAACAAATGATTATAGAATTAATAAATGATAACATTTTATAATATTAGTTTCAGGTATTTAAAAAAATTGTTTTTTATTTATTTTTAGAGAGGGGAAGGGAGGCAGAGAGGGAAACATCAATATGTGATTGCCGCTCGAGCACCCCCTACTGGGGACCTGGCCCACAACCCAGGCATGTGCCCTGACTGGGAATTGAACCAATGACCCTTTGGTTCTCAGGCCGGCATTCAATCCACTGAGCCACACCAGCCAGGGCAGTTTCAGGTATTTTTAAATTAAACTTTTTATGTTGAGATAGTAATAGATTCACATGCAGTTGTAAAAAATAATGAAGAGAGATCCACTGTACCATTACGCAGTTTTCCCCAATGGTAACATCTTGCTCCATATCACAACCAGGATATTGACACTGATCCAGTCAAGTAACAGAACATAATCACAAGGATCCCTTATGTTGTCCTGTTATAGCCACACCACTTCCCTACCCCCTCACTCCTCCTTAACCCCAGACAACTACTACTGTTGCTGGTGGAAATGGGGCTTTTGCACAGAGTTGCCAGGAAAGCATTCCAGGGACCCACGTATGGGAGGATAAGATTTAATAGGTTTATTGTAGAAGCAAAATCAAAGGACTGCCCCTGGGTTCCCATTGTCCCATTTCTGTCCCTCCCACTGTGAAAGAAGTCCAGCCTTCTCTCATCAGGCCCAGAACAAAGGCCAAGGTCCAGAAATTCTCTGCCATTGGTTTAGTCCAGTTCAGCCCCTGTCCTGTGTGGCTAGCTTAGTCTGTCCCAGCTGCACTTTGGCTGTCACTGTGCTGCTGTACCCAGGCTTGTGCTTGGAGCCTGCGTTTGGAGTCTGTGTGGCTGCAATGCAGGTGCTGGGGCCACATAGCTGCTATGAAGACAGAATGCACAAGCCCACAGGTGAACGCATGTTATTGGGAGGCAGAGAGCAAGAAAGCGAGAGAGAGCTCCTTTGTTAGGGGCTTGGGAAGGACCAGGTGCTTTTTCAAAATAACAACTTCCCAAGCTCCCTCAGGCTGGCATTGGGTCCTCCACCTAACCAATCCATTTCCTAGATCTTCTGGGATTCTGTGTTCCTTATTCAATCCAGTTCTTTTCCCAGGCTAGACAGACAGGCCTTTGTGGGTGCCATCTTGGCTCCCACTGCACATGCCTCATAGTAGAAGCACCTCCTCCAGCATCATCTTGGCTTCTACTGGGCGTGTGCCTAGCAGAGGGGTTTCCCCTCCTCCTTACTCCAAAACTCCAGCACAGGGTAGCAGTTCCCCAGGGAGACTGGAAAGCTGGTCCTTTCTCTCTACATGGGGGAGTGATAGGGGGATGTTAATCCCCTTGGTGGAGCAATGCTGTAGTCCTCTGGGGAGTGTAGTCCTCTGGGGAAGCTGTAGCTTCTGGTAGATTAGGCTTCTTAATGTCTGATTCCTTTTGCTCCCTTTATTAATATATAGCTATCTACACTAGCACTACTAATCTGTGTTTTCCATTCTATTCTTTTGCCATTTCAAGAATGTTATATAAATGTGATCATACAATATGTACCCTTTTGAGACTGGCTTTTTGTCACTTGGCATAATTCTCTGTAGATTGCAGTTTGTTGCCTGTACCAACAGTTAGTTCCCTTTTGTAGTAAAAAGTAGCCATTTCACACTATTTTGTAATAACAACAAAAGGGGTGAGAACAGAACTGTTAAAGGAGAATTTTTGTATTTTATTGAAATTAAGCTGTTATAAATTCAAATTATAGTATTATAACTTTAGGATGTTAAATGTAATCCCTGTGGTAACCACAAAAAACAGCTAAAGAATATAGACAAAAGCAAATAAGAAAGGAATTTAAATGTTTCACTACAAAAATGAATTATGAATTAAATACAAAAGAAGACAATACCTACAGGAAATGAGGAACAAAAAACTTATAAAACAAATAGAAAACAAATAGGAAAATGACAGAAGTACCTTCTTATCAGTAATTAATTTAAATATCAATTATTAGACTCTCCAATCAAATGACAAAGATTGGTAGAATGGATAAAAAACATGATCCAACTATCTGCTGTCTCTGAAAGACTCTCTTTAAACCCAAAGACACAAACAGATTTGAAAGTAAAAGAATGAAAAAGGATATTCCATGCAAACAGTAACCAGAAGATAGCAGGGGTGACTATATTAATATCAGACAGAGTTGACTTTAATTTTTTTTTAATGTTAGAAGAGACAAAGTATTTTATATCAATACAACAAGAAGATATAACAATTATAAATTTATGTACCAAAAACAAACATACACAAAACACTCTACCTAACAACAACAGAATACACATTCTGTGCTAAAGGATATTTTACAGAATAGATGAAATATTAGGCATATATAGAGATAAATTAAGTCTCATTAGATGTTAAAAGATGGATATCATACCAAGTATCTTCTCTGGCAACAATGAGATAAAGTTGGAAATCAGTAACAGAAGGAAAATTGGAAAATTCAAAAATTTGTGGAAATTAAACAATAGTTTTGGTGATTAGAGTTATTCATTTTTTTTTTAACCACTATTGCTTGAGCACATATTTTTTGCCAACTCCCATGTGTGGTGTTAGAAATATTCTGGTGATTCAAAAACACACATTCTCTGGCTATATGGTACTTACAGTCTAGCAAAGGGGGTTGTATGATTGTAATTATACACTTTTTTTCCTTTCAAACAACATACTCTTAAACAACCAATGGATCAAGAAGAAATCACAAGGGATTTCTAAGAAAATACTTAGATGGGAATTATAATGAAAACACAACATACCAAAGTTATGGGACACAGTAAAGACAGTGCCAAGGAGTAGATTTATAGTTATAAATGCTTCCATCTATAAACAAGAAAGATCTCAAATCAATAACCTTACTTTAGCCCTGGCCAGGTAGCTCATTTGGTTAGAGTGGTGTCCAGATGTGCCAAGGTTACAGGTTCAATCTCTGGTCAAGACATATACCAGATTCTCTGGTCAAGAATCAACCAATGAGTGCATAAATAAGTGAAACAACAAATCGATGTTTCCCTCTCTCCTCTCTCTCTAAAATCAATAAATTTAAAAAAATTAAAAAGTAATCTCAGTTTACAACTTAAAGAACTAGAAAAAGAACAAAATAAACAAAAGCTAGCAGAAGGAAGCAAATAATACAGATAAAAGCAGAAATAAAATAGAGAATAGAAAAATAATAACAAAAAACTAAAAGTTGATTATTTGAAAAAATCAAGAAAATTGAGGAACCTTTATCTAGATGGACTAAAAAAAAGAGAGAAGACTCAAATTACTAAAATCAGAAATAAACGTGAGGCCATTAACACCATTCTAGAGAAATAAAAAGGTTTATACGACAGCGCTATGAACAATTTCATACCAACAAATATGATAACCTAGATGAAATGGATGAATTCCTAGAAACATAAAACCTACCATGACTAAACCACAAAAAGATAGAAAATCTGAATAGACGTGTAACTATTAAGGGAGATTGAATAAGTAATAAAAAATGTCCCAACAGACAAAAGTCCTGTATTTGGTGGCTTCACCAGTAAATTCTACCAAACATTTATTTTTAAAAATCATTTCATTGAAAAATTACAGTTCACATACAACGTTACATTACTTTCAGGTGTACATCCCAGTGATTAAACATTATATAACTTACTAAATGATCATCCTGACAAATCTTGTACCCATCTGACACCATATATTAGAATATTATTGACTATATTCTCTATGCTGTACTTTACATCCCCATGACTATTCTATAACAACCAATTTGTACTTCTTAATCGGTTTACCTTTATCATGTGTCCCCCCAACCTCCCTCTCATCTGGCAACCATCAAAATGTTCTCTGTATCTATGAGCTTGTTTCTGTTCTGCTTGTTTTATTCTGTTTTTAGATTCAATTGTTGATGGATATGTATTTATTGCTATTTTATTGTTCATATTGTTTTACCTTTTTTTCTTCTTAAAAAAAAGACCCTTTAACATTTCATGTAATACCAGTTTGGTGGTGATGAACTCCTTTAGCTTTTTCTTGCCTGGGAAGATCTTTATATGTCCTTTGATTCTAAATGATAGCTTTGCTGGGTAGAGTGATCTCAGTTGCAGGTCTTTGTTTCTTCCACTTTGAGTATTTCTTGCTAATCCCTTTTGGCCTGCAAAGTTTCCGGTGAGAAATAAGCGGGCAATTTTATGGGAGCTCCCTTGTGCTAATTAACTGCTTTTCTCTTGCTGTTTTTAAGATTCTCTCTGTCTTTAATCCTTTGCATTTTAATTTCGATGTGTCTTGGTGTGGCCCTTTTTGGGTTCATCTTGTTTGGGACTCTCTGTGCTTCCTAGACTTGTATGTCTATTTCCTCCATCAGGTTAGGGAAGTTTTCTGACATTTTTCAAATAGGTTTTCAATTTCTTGCTCTCTCTGTTCTCCTTCTGGCACCCCCATGATGACAATGTTAGTATGCTTAAAGTTGTCCCAAAGGCTCTTTACACTATCTCCATTTTTGTATTGTTTTCTTTTTGCTGTTCTGATTGGGTGGGTTTTTTGATTCTTTAAATTCCAAATCACTGATTTGATTCTCTGCTTCATCTACTCTACTGTTGATTTCCTGTAAATTATTTTTCATTTCAGTTAGTGTATCCTTCATTTATGACTGTATCTTTTTTATGCTGTTGAGGTCCTCACTAAGTTCATTGAGCATCCTTATAATCATTGTTTTGAACTCTGCATCTTGTCTTCATTTTGTTTTAAGGTTTTTTTTTTCCTGGAGTTTTGTTCTGTTCTTTCGTTTGGGCCATGTTTCTTCGTCTCCACATTTTGGTAGCCTCCTTGAGTTTATTTCTATGTATTATGCAGAGCTGCTATGTCTCCGGGGCTTGATAGAGTGGCCTAATGTAGTGGGTGTTCTGTAGGGTCTGGTCGCACAGCCTCCCTAGCACCTGAGCTAGGCACTCCAGGTGCATGTCCCCATATGGTCTGTGTACCCCCTTCTCTTGTAGTTGAAACTTGATTGCTCTTGGCATATCAATGGGAGGGATTTACCCCCAGGCTGATTGGCTCTAAGGACTGGCTTTGGCCACCAACTGCTGTGGAGGGTCAACTGTGCAGGGGCCAACCTCACGGACTAGGACCTACTTCAGTGGGGCTCTGGTGCCTGCTGAGTCCACTACTGGAGTGTGTTGCTTGTAGAGGAGGTTGGGTGGTGCTTCAATGTTGTCTGAAGCTGTCCACCTGATGTACTGGCCCTGGGGCATCCTGGGAGGTGCAAGCCCAGATCAGTGTCCATCTGTGTTGTGCCTGGGGCCACCTGACATGAGCTACAAAGTAATCTGCAGATGGCTGTTACTTGTGCTGGGCTTGGAGGTGTCCGGGCGAGGCCAAGCTGTAAACCAAGGCCAGCTGCTGCTAGTGGTGGGCCTGGGGCCACTTAGTGAGAGGTATGGGGCATGTCAAGACCAGATGCTGCTTGTTTGAGAGATTCTAGAAAAGTCTGAAGCATGAGACAAGTTATTCATATGGAGACGCCACTGGAAACAGCTTGGGCGGGCTTGCAGGTTGGATAGAGCAGTGTCTCAGGGAATCGCTAGCGCAGGCAAACACTGATAGCCAGGTTAATATGGCACCCGCCTGCCAGATGCACTGGGGCAGGGTCAGAACATGAACAGTGGCCTCTGCCAGCACGTTTGTCTGCCAGAAAGCTGACCCCCACAGCTCTTGCCCTGATGCCCGAAAATTCAGTTCCTCCCAGTGTGTCCCTGGTGCCTTTCAAGCGGCTGCCCCAGGGCTGAAGCTCAGAGGGAGTGAATCAGAGTAAGTCCGTGCACAGGCCCTTTAAGAACTTCCTGGGACTCCAGAAGCCCTCTGTCTTACTCAGCCACAACCCCTGCTGGTATTTACAAATAGAAGTTATTAGGACTTCTTTTCCAAGTACTGGAGCCCTGGGCTGCAGTGTCTGGTGTGGAGCTGGGAGCCCTCACCTCAGGGGGACCTCTGCAGCTGAGATATCCCTCCTGATTTTTAACTACTACAAGTGAGTGTGGGACCAGCCTGTTCTGTGCCTCTGCCCCTCCTACCAGTCTCTATGTGGCTTCTTTAAATCCCTAGTTGTAGGACTTCCATTCAACTAGTTTCAGGTGGTTCTAAATTATAGTTGTTCTGTAGTTTAGTTGAAATTTTGATGTGTACAAAATATTTCTTTTTTCATAATGACTAAAATTTTTCAAACCTTTTAAAAGGATTTTATTTATTTATTTTTAGAGATAGGAGAAGGGAGGGAGAAAGAGAGAAACAACAGTGTGAGATAGAAACATCTATTGGTTTGCCTCTCATATGTGCCCTGACCAGGGACCAAACCGGCAATCCAGGCATGTGCCCTGACTGGGAATCAAACCAGAGACCTTTCGGTTTATGGGATGACTCCCAACCAACTGAGCCACACTGGTCAGGGCCAAAACATTTCTGAAAGAAGTTATAGAAGACATAAATAAATGGAAAAACACCACATGTTCATAGGCTGGAAGACTTACTATTGTTAAGATATCAATACCACCCAAAGCAAGCTACAGATTAAATGCAAACCTTATCAAAATCCCAATGGTGTTTTTGCACAAATCAGAAAACCCATTCTAAAATTCATATGAAACCTCAAAGGACACCAAATAGGCAACATAATCTTGAAAAAGAAGAACATGTTGGAGGCCTCACACTTCTTGATTTCAAAGCTTACTACAAAGCCACAGTAATCAAAACCGTATGGTACTGGCATGAAGACAGACATATAGGCCAGTGGAACAGAATAGAGAATCCATTTACCTGTCTAAGCAGACAGCTTGGGACAGCCTCTATACCCCAGAGCCCACTGAAGTTATTCAAAGGAGCCAGTCCTAAGCTTGATACCTTGCCTCGCCCATCCCTTCCCATGAAAGCCACAGAAAAGGCTTTCCCATGCTTTTCCCCTTACTCCCTCGGGCCCCCGATCACCCCTGGTGTTTCCCCATGTGGCCTTTTATGTCATGGCATAGTGCTCCTGTTGGGAACTGTGAGTAGTAACAAGCCATGTTCAGTGACAGTCATCTCCTGGTCTGTTGGCCTCACCACATTTAAAATGATAATAAAACCTACATTTTAAAACAAAGGGAGAGGATGGAGGGAGGCGGTGTGGGAGAGAAAGTGAGGGAAAAAGTGGGGAAGGAGGGGAAAAAGGGGGAAGTAAGTAGAGGACATCCTTGTCACTCTGCATTTGTTGTCTTCCTCTTTCTTCCCTCCACCTTGGTCTCCCCATCATGTCCCCACCTCCCTTTCCTCCAGGTTTTATCTAATCACAGACAATGAATGATCTTTCAGCCTGAGTAATGAGGCCTTCTACACATGCATGAAAGATGGAGAGAAAGTTTCCCTTTAAGGGCAGGAGAAGTTACAGGTCAGGGAACTTGACAGAAAGGGCAGCCATTCACAGAAGATGGTCTGAGAAACCTTCCCCCTGTGTCTAGGGCCATCTATGCCACCCAAGTGTGAGTGGAGGGGATCGCCCTTGGGGCAGGTAGCTGAGCCCAGAGAGGTGTCCTGGTGCCTCAGCCAAGTGTGCACATTTCTTTACTCCTCTGGAAGAGATGCTTGGGAGAGAGCGAAGACCTCTGAGGAGACTGCAGACATTTACTGTGGGAAAGCGTAAGGGCATTTTGGCTGGGCAGGACTGAGACTTAGGTGTGCTGCTGTGCGGCTTTTGGCCACACTGTCCCTAGAAGTCCTCTGGGTCCTGAGATCAAAGGCTCCTAACTCTCCGAGACTAAGGCACAGCTCAGCCACTCTTCTTGGTTTGCCCTGCCCATGGGAAGCCTCACAGTACGGGAAGATGGAAGGACCAAGCCTTCCATTAGGGTACAGTCAGACATAGACCTGTAGGGTGGACTGTCAAAGCCCCACGGAGGGATGGACAGGGTAGGACCTCTGAGAAAACTTACCAGGAGTGGAAGGGCTCTGTTGGAGGGGCCCATGTGAGCCCAGAGGGGTGGTGAAGCAGGCCCAGTGCTTGGTTTCAGGTCCTGCAGGATACTGTTTTTGATTCCCTGGATTCGGCACACACATCCCCTCTTGTGCCTAGGCGTTCTGGGACAGAGAGCACAGAGGAAAGGGCTCTCATAGAAAACACTGTTGTAGAGACGGTCATAAGGAACCAAAGGTGTTTTTACGCACCCAACACCAGAGCAGAGGAATTGCACATGGCAGCTCTGAACTTATGAGCAGAACACTCTATCCATAATACATCCCCCCTCCCAGCTCGTGATACCTGATGGGATTAGGTTGGGACATCACAAGAAAAGCCAGGCACATATGTGGAGATTTCGGACTTTTTCTGTAATTAAGACTCACCATTACTCTTCTTCGTTCTTTCTCCCTCCCTCCATTGTCCTTGATTTCTTCCTTTCTCCTTCCTTCCATCCCCCTTTGCTCTCTTTCTTCTTCCATCTTCTCTTTTTTTCTCCCCCCACCCCCACTTCATACTCTCCTTTCTCTTTCCTTCTTCCCTTTCTTTCTTTAACCAAACATTCACTGCCCATTCCTGCTGTTCCTAGTCCTTTTCTAGGCTTTGGGGAAGCCATGCACCTTTATCCCTTCCAGCTATGAGCCCCTGAGGGATTCACAACTTGTTTGTGAATGAACAATTACAGTTCAACGTGGTTGGCACTGGGATAGAAAGATTTACGAAGCCCCAAGGAGCCCAGGGGAGGACGCCCTAAAAGAGTGCGGCTGGGCCTGAGCCTTGAAAGGATGGGTAGGGATTATGCAGGTGGAGAAGGGGCAGGGGTAGGCGGTCGGGGCAACCCCCAGAAAGGGCACCGCATTTAGTGGAGGCCTGCCAGAGTCTGCGGTCTTAGGGGAGCCGCCGAAGTGGTAAGTCGATGTAGCTCCTCATTGTCTCATTTGAATCTCACAAATGGCGCCTGTTTGTGGTCTTGGCAGCCAGTGCGGAATGAGATTTCTGCCAAGTGGGAGAGTCCCAGAATGGCGGGCTCGCTGCTCTTACAGCTTCAGTCCTGTCATCTGTCACAGCAAGGTTGTCCTTTCATCAACACAGTACTTGTGCTATTTGGGAAGCCACATCCCCATCTTAACGTCTGGGTTCTGTGTATTGAAACCTGTTGTGAAGTCACCGGTGCACTATCTTCTTACATGCATGTCACTGCTGGGCATAAGAATTTTCCACTTGTGTCTGTCTAGGAGTTTCAGTGGGCAGCCTGACTACTGATCCACTGCCATGGAAAAGTACTACTCACAGTGCCGTCCCCAGGCCAGCGCTGTCTGGGAGCACTTGTCACAGGTCTGCAATGAGCTAAGTACAGAAATTGAATAAGTGCTGAGGAAATTTATGCAAATTTAACATTGATGTGACACCCCAGCGCATGGTCATTTCCACTTTTTATTGTACTTAACAAAAGTATCAGTTCATGAGGGCTTGGAAATTTTACTGAAAGTTAAACAAAACCAACCCTTTACCACAGGTGGTGGCGCTGGTCTAGAACGCAATTGTCTTTCAGGACCATGGACAGCACCTCCCTCCTGTCGCCGTCGTCCCCCCGCCCCAACCACCCCTGCGCAAGCCGGGGACTCTACCCCTGCCCCCAGCTCTGGCAAGTGCCCCGAGAACAAATATAATAGGTGCTTATCAGCCCTTATCTTATTTGGCCTTTCTAAAGCTTTAGACTTGTGTTAATATCTGCATCTGTCGTTTTGTTTAAAGATCATTCCCACTGAAGGAATAAGAACGTTCCCTAGGATTGTGAAAAAGCACAACACTAAAATGAGGGAACAATTCCTGGTTAGCTAAAACATTATTAATCGTAAACCTGTACTGACATCACTCCTTTGTTTTTCAGTGGGTTCTTAGAGGACAGGAGGCAGGTCTTACTTATTTTCGTGTCCAACATGTACCTTGAGGCCTAGCCCAGAGTTCGTACCTGCCACTTCCCAGTTGGATAACCTTGGGCAAGTTATTGCTCAACTTCTCTTTGCCACTGTTTCTCCAGTTGTTAAGATGGACTAATATTAGAGTCTAGAGTTATTAAATGATTAATTCAGTTAGTACTCTTAAAAGTGCTTAGAACAGTGCCTGGCACAGAAGAATAAAGAGTATTATCATTATCATCATCATCATCATCTTTATTAAATGTCGCTGAATAAACCTATGAACATCTATTGCCACCAGGCACTAGGACGTGGAGGACTTCACCCTGCCACCTAGGTAGGGCCGCAGCTCCATATTGACACGTTGGAGTCTACAGCACTCCACCCAGGGCAATATCGGCCTTGGAATTCTTGAGATTTGCTTTTCCTGGGCTCCCATCTTGTCGTGTTGACCCCGCTCTCCCACCTCTTTCAGTCGTGCACCCATTTTCCTCTTCCTGTTTCACTCCTGACACCTTCTTGCACCCTCGGGCTCACCCACAACCTCTTCTCTTTGGTGTACTGCAGAGGGGAGGGTGAAGGGCCCCAGCTGTGCAACCAGACCTGGCATGTCCTGCCCCTCCTTGATTCAGCACCTACTCCCTCTGTTGCAGATGGAGACAGGGTCCAGGTTCTTGGTGGTCGAGAACAAAGAATTGGACCGGCCACACAGATATTGTAAAGCAAAGCAAGCGGGAAATTTAGTAAGGAAAGTACATGTCCGAAGACATGGGCGTGGGCCATCCCTGGCCAGGGAATGGCTCCCTTCTATTGAATAGTTACAGGGTTTATAAGGTTTTTACCTAAGGTTCTACACATGGGATTTCCCACAATCCTCTTTGATTGCCTAC
>PVJD01008823.1:0-68592 GCA_004026545.1 Mormoops blainvillei
AGAGAACATTTTGAGGGTCTCTAGTTGGGGTTGGGGTAAGACGAAGGATGGGTAAAAAAGGTGAAGGGACTAAGAAGTACAAATTGATAGTTACAAAATAGTGCAGCATAGGGAACGTAGTCAATAATATTGTAACTGAGTATGGCATCAGAGGGGCACTAGATTTATCAGGGTCATCACTTTGTCAGTTACATAAATGTCTAATCACTGGGTTGGACACTTGAAACTAATATTGTACATCAACTGTAATTTAAAAATAAAAATTCTTTAAAATAGGATTGCTATAACAGCTTTATTAAGATGTAATTCACACACCCTGCAATGCACCCATTAAAATGTACAATTCAAAAAAAAAGAAACTTTTTTCTCTTGTGTTTATAAAAACTCAAAAACTTGGTAATTTAATTCAAAATGCAACCTACATTTCATTAACAGTCTTTTCATTCAGCTATTTTTCACAGCTGTATTTGAAGCCATCTTGACACCCAGGTCTTTATTTTTCACATTTATTTTATTTTCACTTAATAAATTATTTGATACGTTGCTCCTCTAACACCTCTAAGTCAGAGATACATTCTGCTACACATTTCTCAGAGAACACATCTCTCTAAGAAAGACAGTTGTTAGAATCCTTTTCTGAAAACGCTCTTGAAATATTGTCCTGTACAACAAACAATAGACTGGAAGTCAGGAGAACCATGGTCTGAGCAAATCACCTCACCTCTCCGGCCTTCAGATATTTTTAACAGCTTCCTATTAAAAACAAAAAACAAAAAAAAACCCACCTTTGAGATTGAACACAGTGAAATGCCTATATTTTTGTTCAAAGTCTTTTGAGAATTTGCCAGTTATCAATTTATTGCCTCTCAGATCCAAATATATCCTTTTTTAACTTTTTTAAAAAGTGTGATATTTTATTGAGATATAATTCACAGATTATATAATTCACCCACTTAAAGTGTACAATACAATGGTTTTTAGAGTATTCACACAGTTGTGCAATCATCACCACAATCAATTTCAGAATATTTTCATCTCCGAAAAACAAACCCCATACATTTTAGCTATCACCTCCCAATCCTCCATCCAGCCTGCCTTAGGCAATGGTTAATATACTTTCTGTCTCTATAGTTTGCCTATTCTGGACAGTTTATATAAATGGAATCATATAATATTTGATCTTTTGTGAGTGAATTCTTTCCTTTAGCATAATGTTTTCAACTTTTATCCTTGTTATGTCATGTATCAGTGTGTCATTCTTTTTATTGCCCAATAACATTCCATTCTATAGATATGCCACATTTTATTTATCTTTTTATCAATTGAGGAGCATTTGGATTGTTTCTACTTTTTGGCTACTATGAATACTGCTATGAACATTTGTGTATTAAGTGTTTGTATGGACAGGTTTCCATTTCTTTGGGGTGTACATGGCTAGATCATATGGTAATTCTTTGTTTAACCATTTGAGAAACTGCCAGATTGTTCCAAAGCAGCTACACCATGTTCCATTCCTTCAAGAATGTGTAAGAATTCCAGTTGCTCCACACCCTCACCAACACTTATTATTATCTATCCTTTGACACCTTTTTGATATTGATAGCCATCCTAGTGTGTGTGAAGTGGTGCCTCACTGTGGAATTCACCCTCTTTGCAGTGCTTTGTGATAGTGGAGCTAGACCTTGTAAACTTTTTTTCTTTCTGCCTGCTGGCACTAAGTGAATCTTCCCTGTAGAGGGCATGAAAGAGGAAGGGACCTCTCTTCCTGATTCTGGTGTCCTTTTCTACCCACTCTAATGCTCAGGCTGCCAGTGGCATGTGAGAGACCCACTAGTGCTCACCTATCAGCAAGTTTGGCTGGCACCCTGGCCAGGCAATTTCCTTCTCACTAGCCCCAGGCCAACAGGTTCAGACGAGCTCTGGTCTGAGGCACTTCAGGAACCTCATTGGCATCTGGAAGGCTATGGCTGTACCCTCTCCAAAGAGGTCTGGATATTGATCTCGGGGTGGGGGAAGCCCTGTTACAAGTCTGTTCCTTTTTTAGATTCTCTCTCTTAGCCCTAGAAGTGACAGCTGTTCCTACCTTTGCTATTGTTGTATTATGCAAATGAGCCATGACTTACCATTTGCAATTGCAAAATTTTGTTTTACCTCTTTTAGTAATGCCTACTTTTTCCCCAACTAATAATTGCTAAAGTCTGAATATTTGTTTCTCCCCCAAATTCTTATGTTGAAATCCTAATGCCCAATGTGATGGTATTAGTAGGTGGCAGAGCCCTCATGCATGAGATTCGTGCCCTTGTACAATAAAAGACACCCCCTAGAGTCCTCTTGCCCCTTCTGCCATGCAAGGATACATGAGAGGTCTGTGACCCAGAAACAGGGCCTCACTTGACTATGGCTTAGGTCTCCTAATTGGAGCCTTACTGATCCAGAATTTGCCATCTCTTAAGGCAATTGGATATAGTGAACTTTTTTTTTATTAAATGTATTGGAGTGACATTGGTTAATAACATCATATAAGTTTCAAGTATATAATTCTATAATACATCATCTGTATATTGCATTGTGTGCTCACCACCAAAAGTCTAGTCCCTTTACCCTCTTCATCTTCTTTTAACACCCCTTCCCATCTGGGGAACCACCCAAACCACCTTATTATTATCTGTGTCTACGAGTTTATTTGTTCTGTTTGTTCATTTATGAATGCTTTTTTTATTTAGTTATATTAATGCCACACTAAAATAGAGTTCAATTATTTTTATAGCCTTAAGTATGTTAAACTATCATTGCAGTGTTATCAAAATTCACCTCTGTAAATTTAATACAGCATTAAAGTGTCAAAATCTATAGTAAACAATTATGAAAAGAAAGCTATAAAGGGAAATTCTAAAACTGCTGAACCACTACCATTACAATAAAAGAACTACAGCTTTATGTGATCATTTACTTTCAAATTTTAATTACCTGTCATTCTAAGGAAATGCAAAACATGTGTCCAATTCCACATAAACTAGGAAGGAGATGCTGCATGCACTTGCAGTAGATGTGTCCCTTCAGCAACTGCTTCCTACCGTATGTAACTGTAATGTTTGATCTGTCTTCAAATTGCAGGGAAAATGAAAGCACCAGGCTATGAAACTAAAGAAAATAAACTGAGGAGACTTCTCGCTGACCCACTTGTTTTTAAAGGAAACCCAGGAAGTGGCACTGCACTGTCATCAGTTAGTACAGCCAAGTTTATAGACGGCCAGCCCAGGGTAGGCATGGTCAAGAACTGGATGGAACTCAGTTAGTTCTTCTCTAATTTATTTTTATCTTTCCACTTCCCTAAAGCTGTCCTAAATCCTGTCAGAAGCCCACATTCATGCCCAGTGGTCAGTATTTTCTCTGGCACCTGCTGACTTCATGCTTTTATGAAGTTCATTTGACACTCCCTGCTTCACAGGTAATTGCTGGTAAATCCCGACATGAATCCCCATGCTACAGCATCGTAGCCTGCCATTAACCCACACTATCACGGCATTGAAGCCAAGCTCCAGGTGGCCCTGCAGAAATAATAGCCTAACTAGAGTTAACTTTGATACTGTCCTTTAAGTTGTGCACAGGCTACAGCTCTCAAGGTGGTTCCTTGAACATGTTTTCTTTTTTTTATTTACCTTTGTTTTTAATTATACACATACAAAGTACATATTTATTATAGAAACATTAGAAAATACAGGTATCCAAAATTTTAAAAAGCTTTCATATGGTAATAATCATCGTTGACTTCTAAAATATATGTTCTTACAAAGGTGATTTTACATAATACAATATGTATTGATTTATTCATTATTTTTCTCTTAAATCATCTATGTTTCATGTTAATAAATGCATATCTCACCATTTTAACCTACTGCTGGGTTCTCCGTTGAAGGAGATACAGTATTTGTCTCATCCCCTAATATGCAGATTTCTTCTATTTTTCGCTCATAGAAACAATACTCCAGTGGATTTCCTTGGACAGATACCTTTACACAGTTGTCTGATTAGTTCTGTAGGGTGGATTTCTAGATGCAGAATTTTATTTTTTTAATTTTTTACTAAATTTATTGGGATGATATTGGTTAATAAGATCCTATAGGTTTCGAGTGTACATTTCTATGATGCTAGATCTGTATATGGCACTGTGCGCCCACCTCCTGCAGTCAAACCATCTCCTGTCACTATATATTAGGTCCCCCTCCACCACCCACTCCCCTGAATATAATTCTTTTTAAATTTTTCCTTGAATTTCAATAGGTAGGGGTTTCAGTAGTGGGTGTTCATTGAATAAAGCGGCATTATGGTTTAGGTGTGTTTTAAATGCCATTGAGCCAGTTCCCAGCCCTGGCAACCCTATGAGTGTCATCCATGGTGTCCTGTCTTCTACAGCCTTCCTCAGCACCTATAGGTTCTGCCTATGGCTTCTTTGGCGGAGTCGACCCACCTCATATTTGGTCTTCCATGTTTTCTGCCTTCCTCTGTTTTTCCCAACATTATTGTCTTTTCCAAAGAACCCTGACTTATCGTAAGGCGTCTGAAGTGAGACAGCTTCGGTTTTATCACTTTTGCCTCCAGGAGTGCTCCAGGCTCAATTTGCTCTGGAACCCATTTGTTCGTCTTTCTAGAGGTCCAGGGTATCCTTAGAACTTTCCTCCAACACCAAATTTCAAATTAATCCATTTTTCCCTATCAGTTTTCTTCACTGTCCAACCTCCGCATTACATAGTAATTGGAAATACAGGGGTGTGGGTGATCTTTGCCTTGGTCTCCAATGACACACCTTTGCTCTCAATGATCTTTCCTAATTATCCCATTGTGGCTTATGGTTATAATGCCCAGTTAGTAGTAACAAAACAAAACAGCCCAGAATCCAAAGGTAGAGGAATCCCAATACACTACTTCTTTTGGTTCCATTACATCCCTGGAGATGTAACACTTTATGAGATAAGGTAGTGTAAGAAAAGGGCACAAGCTTTGAGATAGCCAGAGTTAAAATTTATTTTCACTCTCACACAATGAAAAGGTGGTATTAATAGTACTCAGTCAGGTGTAAGTGCCTTAAAAAAGTGAAAGCAACTTCACGTTAATCTGTAGTGTGTCTATGCTTGTCATTCAAATATCAATTATGGCAATATCTCATAAGTCAATTCTCCCAACTATGTGAAAGCCCCACCCAGCTGCCACAGGGCATAGCTTGCCTTCTTCCTGTGCCCCCCACGAATTCATATGTTGAAACCCTAACCTCTAGTGAGGCCATATTTGGAGATGGGGCCTTTAAGGAGATAATTAAGGTTAAGTGAGGCCATAAGAGTGGGGCCCTGATCTTATAGGAGTAATGTCCTTATAAGGATAGACACCAGAGAGTTCTCTCCCCCACCACATACCCTCCAAATCCCCCCACACCCCACTCCCTACATACATGCACTGAAGAAAGGGCATGTGATGACACAGCAAGACGGCCAGAAGCCGACACTCACTGGAAACCAAATCAACCAGACCTTGATCTTGGACTTACAGCCTCCAGAACTGAGAAAATAAATTTCTGTTCTTTAAGCCACTCAGTCTTTGATATTTTGTTATGGTGACCCGAGGTAAGACACAAGGCTACTACCAAAATGTACTTGAAAGAACTATAAATCTCAGAAAAAAATTACTTATTCCTTGAGTAACTTTAGTTCTTATGTACTGCAGTCAGTCTCACTTAAATGCAGAACACATGTAACTTAGCAACCCTGATGTTTCAATAAATAATTTAATGTATAAACAGTTACAGTTTGTACCCATAATAGATGCCTCCCAGCACTAAAAGTTTAGGAATATTGAAATATATTCAGTTGAAAAACCACTTTATGGCAAACTAGCTTTTACAGAATTAAATAATGAATAGGAAATATTGCAATAAAAGCACTA
Source organism: Mormoops blainvillei (assembly GCA_004026545.1). Taxonomy (NCBI): domain Eukaryota; kingdom Metazoa; phylum Chordata; class Mammalia; order Chiroptera; family Mormoopidae; genus Mormoops; species Mormoops blainvillei. Next base: position 5,935 of record PVJD01008823.1, read on the forward strand.
AGAAATATTTGCACATCAGAATTTAACCAATATAATGAGAATGATAATGTCTTTTGAATAAAAATTAACTTGAGGGTAGACTAACTCAGCCATATCCTGTATTCCAATCTTCAATATTTTTAAGAAATTTATAATTTCATTGACATTAATGTTCATGGATTGAGTGTGCTCCTTCACTGCTAGCTGATGTCAAATGTGACCGGCTGGCACACTGCCATTTCATATGCTGGAAAATAAGCCACACACAGAACCAAGTGCATCATCTGCAGCAAGTTTCAGGATCACAGGCTCAGACTTTGTCTTATCAACCCTTCAACTCCATCTCAAAGCTTTACTTCACAGCCTCTTATATGCTCAAGTTATTCAGCCCCATGTCACTAAGCCATATTGAGATCTGGGTAATTCATAGCTGAATCAACAAAGAATTTTTAATTTGGCTTTAATGATAATACGAGTATTTCCGTCTGTCACATAGTGCTCTTTTTATTACTCTCTGGACGTGAAGTCTGCCTTTCTTTGTTCATTAGCTAAGTTAGCGGCTAGAAAAGAGGCACTTTTGCTGATCTCCTAAGTATCAACACAGCAGTATACAAGTCAGATTCTGTGAGTGCCAACAGGAATGTCCCTAACAACTGCAAGAGACATCAGTAACTACGACAGAAACAAAGTCACCTCCATTGTTCAAACAATCTGATCCTGTAAGTGGGTAAGCTGGATTGTACTTTCTCCACACTTTGTCCTTCCCATACTTAGTGATTTTTATATAATTTTTAAAAAGAAACAATGCCTTTTTATAAGGCAGGGTCAGTAGAAAGAAAAGACCATGGCAATCATAGCCATCTTTATACGCTAGCTGCTATAAACTAACTTGCAGAGGGGACAAAATGCAAAAGAAACAAAGTAGAGATAAAAGCAAGTGACAAATTCTTGAAGGTTCTAAGAACAAGGAAGTAAGTAAAGTATAACCAAATACTTGAAAGAAAGCCCAAAAGAGTCTTTACCAAAAAAAAAAAAGAGGAAGAGTATAAATGTGTTGAAAAAAATCAACAGAAGAAGTCAGTATAACTAATGATTGATAGCTTCAGCCTTTAGATGTTGAACTTCATCATTAAATCCAACTTTAATTCATCAAAAGCTTTGTTGTGGTTACCTTAGTTAATATAAGTGAGAATTATCAAACAATGCATTTCATAATGTCTTAATTTATCTTAAGAGTTCTTATGGACTTTGTATAAATCTAAACAGGCACATGTTCACTTAAACTGAAATTAGATCCACAAAATTTCTGTGGTATTAACTTAGTGATTTGCTTTGTCGCCCAATAAATGTAAGAAAGTCCTGAATTTACTATAATTACCAGATAAAATTTTAGTTTATACTTAATCCAACTCCAACTCTAATGCACAAGAAATATGACTATAAATAAGACTAACTTCTGCATATATTAAAAAGAGAATGGTTCTTTTTTATGGTACAAAGCCAGCTCACAACTTAAATATATCTCAAAAACACAGTTCTTTTATTTTATTTTTTTTACCTTTTTTAAAATGAATTTTTTGGGGTGACACTGGTTAACAAAATTATACAGGTTTCAGGTGCACAATTCCACAACACATCATCCATACACTATATTGTGTGTTCATCACCCCAGGCACAGATTTTTAAATGTTGGTTTCACAATATGGAAACACTGGATGGTGCTCTTTCAGGACCATCCAAGAGCTGTCAATCAGGTTTTTCTATTCTCCAAGGAAGCTAGAAGGCAATGCACAAAACAGATACGCTGTTACCACCTTCCTGATTGGTCCTTCTGCACATGTTTCAGGATAAAGAGATCAGGGGGCCCTTGTAAGCCTCAAAGAAAGTGCTAACACACCAGCCCAAATGCTTCCATCAAACATCTGACTGTCAATTTGCTGAGCAATTGCAGCTGGTTGTGTGTTAACATGAACCAACTGATTCAAAGTATATGACATGTGTGGAACAGCTTTAGATCAAAGATAACACTGGCAATGCCTTTACTCTAAAACACTTCTGAAAAAACTATCCAGAAGAAACCAGCTGTAACTGTTTCTCTTTGGATTTATGTGGGTTGAAACAACAATCTGTTCCCAGCAGCTCAAGTAGGCAATCCTGTCTTGGAAACAGTGACTGAAAGAGCAGTAGGAATTACTGATGTGACCTAGGTGAAGCTAAACATACTCACACAAGAGCTGTCTCCAAAATGCCAGACACAGTACTGAGCAGAAGGGAGAATCTCAGAACTCATCAGAGTCCAGCCTGGACCCTGGCTGCGCCAGAGACAGTGATGTGTCGGGTACCTTACACCACATTTACACATGCTCATCAGTCCCACATTGGTACCACTCTCGATGATATGAGAGATCAAGGAAAACCCTTTGAAGACACCAATAAGACCCCAAGGAATGCAAGGCCTGGTGGAAAATAAATGTGAAGATACTAGCCTTTCCATCATGGGACAAGATGATCTTGTGTGAGTCAGACGCAGAGTTCATTTGAAACAAACAACAGTTAACTTTCGCTAACTTTGGTTAACTGCCGACATCTGTGCAACACAGCCACCGCCCTCTGTCATTAGACAATTAAAACAAGCGGACTGGCATGTGAAGATTATAAACGAAAATGTTTGCTTTGGTTGTGAAACCGATTAGTGCTCCTGGGGGGTATTTCAAGGGTGCGGCAGGCTCCGCTTGGGCCCCACTGCCAACACGGGTACTCTGGGAATGGTCCCCGCTGGGCTGCAGAACTTGAATGCCACTGCTGCTTGGACTCCTCCTCACTGTTATTTAACTTTAAGGACAGGTGGAGAACACTTCCACAGTTACGTCTAACAACAAAATTGAAATCAATCCACAGCGAACCGTGTTGCCTAAATACCAGTCCGCTGTCCTCAGTGGATGCTATGACATAGGATGCCTTTCATTCCCTTAAGCTGCATATTTCATCCAGGGTAGCTTAGAGCAGCGGGTGTGGCTCAGGGTAGCTCAATGTCCACAGGCCAGGTCTCGGCAAGCTGGTTTCTATCAGGAACTGAATAAGCCATGTCACTGACTGCAGAGCAGGAGAAGCCCCTTCACGTGCCTGACAAGTCTGACATTCTTGCGCTTTTTGACTGAAGTAGCTGCTACCACACAATCCAGATGGGCATGTTTCTCAGCGATGCCCAGGCACCTGAAGCCATCTATTTAGAAAGGAAATAATCTTCACAGCATCCACAATTTTAAATCATTTTCAATTAAGTAAGTCCTGTTTTATTTTAACCTAAAGAAGTTCCTTTACCATTTCTTGTAAGGCTGGTCTGGCGGTGATGAACTCCTGCAGCTTTTGTCTGGACAACTCTTTCTCTCTCCTTCAATTCTTAAGGACCACTTTGCTAAGTAGAGAATTTTTGATTGGCAGTTTTTTTCTTTAAGAACTTTGAATATGTCCCACTCCCTTCTGCCCTTCAAGGTGCTTGATGAAAACCCCACTGATGTTCTTGCAGGGGTCCCTTATACATAACAGGTTGATTTTCTCTCACTGCTTTCAAGGTTCTCTCCTTGTCTTTAACTTCTGACAATTTAATTGTAATATATCTTAGTGTGGGTCTCTTTAGTTTACCTTTTTTGGTACAATTTGGGTTTCCTGAATCTGACATTTGTTTCTTTACTTCAGTGAGAAAAGTTTTTAGCCATTATTTTTTCTTTTTGACTAAGCTTTCTGCCCCTTTCTGTCTCTTTTGTCCTTCCGAGATTGGGGTGCCAGAAGTCACTTAAATAGATTCACTCCTTTTCACTTATTCTTGTTGTTAGTTTTTCTTATTTTTTTAACCAAAAGATTCTAAAGCTATACTCCAAAGGATGACTAGTCCAAGAGGGGGTGGGGAAGCAAAATAAAAAAAGAAAAAGTATACAAAACCTAAAAGAAAAAACTACTGAACCACAAACACCTATCTTTTTTAGGCAAAAATTTGTTTGTAAGCTAACCATACTATAAATTCTGATGAACTCTCCTTAATGTATCATAATTCAAACTAAATACACTTCCAAGTTCAGGCAGGATTCCAAAAACTGTAGACATAACCAACCTAATTAGGAGACAGGCTTAACCGATAATAGCTGTCTATTCCCAGAAAGGACTTGCACAGTAAGGTACCTCCCAGGTCATTTGCTGATAAATGGGACAAGTGCCACACGAACCTCAAGGCATCAGTCAATCTCCACTGACACTTTCAGGTTTCTTCTTCAATCAGCAACTTTTCCAACATCTCATTAAACTCTCATAAACTTAAAGATGGTGATCAAGCCCTCTCTCAGTTTCCTCAATTCTAATCAAAATACACTCCTCCCTCACATTTGCAGTTGTCCAGGCTGAATTATACTCTTTCTTCCTAGAACTAATGTTGGAGAGGAGTGATGAAAAAGCAAAGGTTTTTTGTGAACTCTTCCATCAGCTCAGTGAGCTCATCCCACAAAGTAAGATGCACAGGACCACACTATTTCACACCTCCTTTCTATCACTGAAGAATGTTCTCTGCCCTGGGGAAAAAATAAACCTGATAATGAATTCCAACCACTAACAATGAAGGAGTTCCTGTTTAATCAGAGAACTAGTGGCTAACTTTTTTTGAGTGAGGTTGGTTACTTATATTAAGTAAAGGAAGCATCCAGGAAACCCAAACTATCTAACTCAAGTCATTTGGGTTTTCAAACCCATTAATTCCTTGACATCTGATTTACCTTCTAAATTACAACCTGTCTTGGTTAACTATTAAAATATGATTGTGTTTCCTAAGTACTCATAGGAAGATATTGAGGAAATCCCAAAAGAATGCTGAGAGGCGAAAAGAAGGCAATTGGGAACTAGAATTTCCCCCCAAAAGTCCAGAAATTTTCTAATTCATATACAGCTGAACAAGAATTAGCAGCCTGTGTGTTTGAGTTTCTGAGGGTATACACATGTTTAGAAAAGCCTCAAGTGATCATATCTGGGCCTGTTACTATCCTTTCTTATACTGTTAGGAAAAATAGACACTTCATCAATAGATTATCTGAGGTATACAGACTTTTTGTCCTTTAACCACATGTATTTGGAGAATCAATGCATTCAGCTCTATCTTGAAAAGTATAATAATTGCATTGGGAGTCACAAAAACAGATGATGTTTTATATGTTGTTTTGTCATCTTCTTTTTGAGGAAATTTTCTACTTTTCTCATTAAATTATGAAAAGATAAAGAAACTTTAGAACTGGAAATGCTGTTTAGATATATTCTGTTTGAAAATCTGCACATAAAAGGTTATTTAGGTTACACTAATTTTTACCAGTATATTTTTTGGCAAATAAAATTTTTCAGGTTGCTCATTATGTACATGTAAGATTAATTTGAAATATTTTACATTAACATATTTACATTTCCCCAAGTAAAACTGAACTTAAAAGTCAGAATTATTTCACCCTGACCTGTGTGGCTCAGTTGGTTGGGCACCATCCTGAAAAGTGAAAGGTTTCCAGTTTGATTCCAGTCAGTTTTGGTTTCCCAGTCAGGGCGCATGTGAGAGGCAACCAATTGATGTTTCTCTTTCTCTTTCTCCCTCCCTTCCCTTCTGTCTTAAAGAGAAAAAAAAACAAGGTCATAATTATTGTAACAACTTTAGGGAATTCAGACCATTGCTTTACAAGGGTATTTTTAAATTAACAATTACAGTATTTCACCTACAAGAGCTGATCCATGTTTGTGGAACATTCAAAGATTGGTAAAAATTAGCAGGGCATGGAGTTCATTTTTCACCCTGCAATGTTTTCTTAAAAACTGCAAAATTCATCAGTTTCACGAAGGTCACAGTCAGTCGAGCTTTCCTCAGCCGTGTTTGCTTTCCCATCAGCTTTCTGCAGAGACTCTGGCTTGTGGAGCTGGCTAATCCAAACTTGCCGTCTTTCTGTGAATTTCTGCTGCAAACCAGCAATGCCTGTGTGCTGGTTTTTTAGCATCTACAAATTTTTCTTGTCCCTTTGTGAGTCCCAGCTGTAGCACTAGTGCATCCTCAGATGGGACTTCATTTTCTCCTGTCAGGGGAGCAACAGCAATGATGTCTCCACATAACTGATCACTGTTCTTCACTCCTGCTTAAGCGCTGTGAGAAGGCTCTGTTGAATTTAAAATGGCAATTTTAATAGTATGGTTTCTTATTTCAGAAACTTTAAACTTAAAAAAATGTTAAGTCTCCCAAATATTCTCCCTATGCACTAACATGAAGTCTCAGGCTCTTCACTTACTTGCCTATACAAAAACCTTAAATTACTTAAGATTTTATTTATAACATCAAAATTTAATAGATGCTCCTGAAAATCAAAAGTAGTAGGACTTGATATAAAAACTATGAGATTTAGTCTTGGCCTGTGTGGCTCAGTTGATCGGGCATCACCCTGCAAAGCAAAGGTTGCTGGGTCCGTTCTCCATCAGGGCGTGTGCCCGCCTGGGTTTCGGGTTCTGCCCTTGGTCGGGGCGTGTACCAGAGGCAACCAGTCTCTGATTCTCTCTCACATCAGTGTTTCTCTCCCTCTCATTCTGCCTCCTTTCCCCTCTGTCTAAAAATAAATAAATACAAGTTTTTATTTTAAAAAAGTATGAGGTTTATTAATCCCACACAACCATAGTTCAAAGCACAATGCCACATAGGTCGTGGTTACCCACATTTATCCACAGAATTAAATTAACCATAAGCGAGAATATCATTGTGTATAAAATGCTAACTTGGCCTCTAGTTAATCATGGCCTCTAGAGGGGAAGGATAGTTGGATCATAACCCTTTTAACCCTCGCCAGAGGGTATGTTTATTGATTTAATAGAGGAATGAAGGGAAAGAAACATAGAAACAACAATGTGAAAGAAAAACATCAGTTGGTTGTCTCCTACATACACCCTGACTAGAGATCCAACCCACAACCTTTTTGGTGCACGGAATGATGCTGCAAACATCTGAGCCACCTGGCCAGGGAGGGATCATAACTTTTTTATGTGTTTATTTGTGCGCCTGTGACTGGGTAGGGTTTGTGTGTGTGTGTGTGTGTGTGTGTGTGTGTGTGTGTGTGTGTGTGTTTTCACTGAACTCCCTTGTCCAGAAAGTGACAAATCTGATTAGAAACAGACTCTGTTTCTATTTATAAATCAAGGCTTGTTTATAAAATAAAAAAGGAAGGAGGGAGGAAGGAAGGAAGGAAGGAAGGAAGGAAGGAAGGAAGGAAGGAAGGAAGGAAGGAAAGAAGGAAGGACAGAAGGAAGGAAATACAAGGCTAGTGGAGGCCAAAAACAAACAGCATAGAAGGGAGTTAAGGAGATAAATTAGGAAGACTAATTTAATATAATAACTACAGTATACTAACATTCCCTCCCTTTTTCTATTCACAGCCACAAAATTCATTTGCATAACTACGTTCCTGGATATTTGACTGCTAACAGTCAGACAATTCTGGCCAAAAGGAGTCATGCAATGTCAGAAAAGAGAGTGAGAAATTTCATCTAATGCCTAGAGATATAAAATAACTGTTAACTACACTTGCTAACCAATTCTACAGAAAAGTCAATAGCTAAGTGGGCCTAAGATCTAAACTAATTTTATGGTTTTAAATGAAAATCTCATCATCCCACACAGATTTTTTAAGAAATAAAAGGTCTACTTGAGGACTTCTGTACATATGTTTTCTACAAATCATTTTATGAATACATTTAGCCAGCACTGATGTATTTAAAGAAATTATGTAATAACATTTGGGATAACAAATCAACATCCTTAAAGCTTCCATTCTGACATCATACAAATAGTGTAAACATTACCCTCATACCAAAGTTAAATTCCTCGTTCACATTCACCAACTTGACTTCTGGCAAGTCTGAGTACCTTTTCAAATGTTTATTGGTCATTGAAACGTTATCTTCTATGACCCACCTTTGCCCTTTCTTTCCTTATGTGTTTCCTATTTCTAATTAAGTTGGAAAAATTTTTATTATGGATATTAATAGTTTTGTCTACAATAGCCATTGGAAATAAATTTTCTGGTCTGCCTTTTAATTTAATGTATAGTTATTTTTGCCATGAACTTCTGAAAATATACATGTAGAAAGACATATCTTTCTTTCTGACTGCTAGGTTTCTTGGTTTGGAGGATTTCCCTATTCCAAAATTCGCTCTCCAAAATTTATTCTGGTTGTTCATTGTTTTCTAATATTACCCTATTTTGCTGTGCATAATGAGCAATTTTTTCCCAAATTTTTGAGGGAAACATAAGTACTACACATATATAATTAATTCCATATCAATATAAATGTTTTTACTTCTTTTATTTATGTTTATGCATCAAAAGTATAACCCTAGAAAACAATAACAATATCCATTTGCAGAATAATACCCTGCAATATAATAATCAGTTTTGCTTCTAAATATAACTGAATAAATAATTGAATTAAAAATTAAAATGAAAGATTTTTTTCCTGAAAGTTTGGGCCAAAAACATGGGTGCACATTATACACGGCAAAACACCCTAACTTTTTACCCTTTCTGTATGTAGTATGAGACGGGGTCTAGCTTTGGGTGAGTTTGTTGTTGCTGCTGTTATTGTTGTTATTTCCATATATTTAAAAATGTATGTGTGTACGGTCGTGTCCCTCATAATGATGGTTCAGTTAACCACACATTGCACATGCGATGGTGGTCCCATAAGATCATGATGGAGTTGAAAATTCCTATCCCCTAGTGAAGTCATGGCCATTGCAATACTGTAGCACGATGCACTGCTCACAAGTTCGTGGTGTACTGCGCTTCCAAGTGTATAAAAATATAGCATGTAAAATTATGTACAGTACGTAATACTTGACAATGATAATAAATGACTATGCTCCTGGTTTATATATTTACTATACTATTTACTGTTACTTTAGAGTGTACTGTTTCTATTTATTTAAAAAATTATGCCTTATTATTCCGGCAGCAGTCTCGTACATTTTGTGTTTACCACATCCCTTTATTGCATCATTTTCTTTTGTGGTTGATTTGTTTTGTGTTGTTTTGTACAGTAGCATGCTGTGCAGGCTTATAGCCTAGGAGTAATAGGCTAAGAACTTATAGCTTAGTGTGTAATCATTCACACCAACAAGGTTCATGTAAGTACGCTCTATGATTTCACACAACTGTGAAACCACCTAATGATGCCTTTCTCAGAACATATCCCCATAGCTAAGCAGTGCACGACCGTATGTGTTACAGATATTTGAATGTCTGTCAGGGAGAGTGAGGTACCTAAGATGGTGGAGAAGGGGACCCTAGCCTCTGTCCCCAATGAAGGTCAACATTTATCCACAAGCAAAAACAGCTCTGGGAGAGCTCTGGAGTTCACTTAAGAAACTTTACTAACACAGAGGAACGAAAACCTTGAGAATGACCAAACCAAAAGGGAAGGAAGGCAGCTTCATTTGCCTGTGTCATCTCAGCCCCCACACTGGCATTGCTGAGCACCACAGGGAAACTCCCCAGCTAGAAAAAGTTCCCCTGGTAGGGAGAGAGTGACATGACCCACTTCCCCAGCCTTCCAGGGTACCGCATCAAGGTCCCACTTCAGTTTCACCACCCGCCCAGGGGCCCGCAAAGCTGAGATGTACAAAGATGGCTAGGAGCAAGAGAGAAGAGCAGGGCTCACCAGCGGCAACCACACAGCAGGAGTGATCATGGCTTCCTAGCAAGCTGCTCTGGAGACAAACACAGCTGTTTCCATGACTGAAGAAACCAAGGAAACCACAGACCCCTTATAGATTTCACCAGCTTTCACCCCAAAGGCACCTGCAGCTGGTCCCTACAGCCAGGCATGTGCACACCACCAGCTCCAGTCACTGCTGCTGCTTGTCCTGATCCTTAGTCACTGGACATGGAGGCGCTCCTGAGGACCCCACTACTCTTGCAGCCTTTGTGGACCTCCTCCTGCTCCCCCAACAGCGCTCAGAGTGCTGTGGAATCCAACAGCCTGATCCAACCACGACCACGGCCCCTGGAACCTGGGGCCACAGTCTGCCCCAGCTGTGCCCCATCCATAAGTTAAAACCTCCCTTACCAAATAATTTAATTATACCAAGTATCTTTTCTGACGATAGTGTTATGAAACTAGAAATCAGTAACAGGAAAAAAAACCCTGAAAAATTAATTAAATATGTGGAAATTAAGCAACATACTCCTGAATAGCCAACCAATAAAAGAAGACATCAAAAGGGAAAGCAAAATATATCTTGAGACCATGAAAATGGAAACATAACATACCAAAACCTATGGGATGCAGCAAAAATCGTTCAAGAAAGAATGTGACAGCAATAAATCTCTATCAGGGGTGTCCAAACTTTTGGCATCTCTGGGCCACACTGGAAGAAGAGTTGACTTGGGTCACACATTAAATACACTGTAACACGTAATCACAAAAAAATCTATCTCATGTTTTAAATAAATTTACAGTTTTGTGCTGGGCTGCATTCATAGCCATCCTGAGCCACTTGCAGCCCACAGGCCACAGGTTGGACACCCCTGCATCTACATTAAGAAAAAAATCTCAGATAAACCTCAAAACTTCAATGAAACTAAGAGTTGCTTTCTTCGAAAATATAAAATTGATAAAACTTTAGCTAGACTTACCAAAATAATAGAAAGAATTCAAATAATTAAAATTGTCAGTGAAAAAGAAGACATTGCAACTGACACCACAAAAATACAAAGGATCATAAGAGACTACAATGAACAATTATATATCCACAAATTGGACAACCTAGAAAAAAATGGGTAAATTCCAGGAAATAGAAATCTCCCAGAAAAGAAAATCCCACAGTCAGATGGCTTCGTGGGTAAATTCTACCAAACATTTAAAAAGGAATCAATGCCAGCTCTTCTCAAACTCTATGAAAAATTGGAAATGAGGTAACACTCCCCAACTTATTTTAGGAAGCCAAAATTACCCTCACACCAAAGCCAGAGAAGGACAGTACAAGAAGATATTTACAGGTTAATATTCCTGATGAACATAGATGCAAAAATCCTCATCAAAATATTAGCAAACTGAATTCAATAGCATATTAAAAGGATCATACATCATGATCAAGTGTGATTTATTCTTGTGACGCAAGGATGATAGAACATGCAAATCAATCAATGTGACTGAAATCATAACAAGTATATTCTCTGAGCACAATGCGTTGAGATTAGAAATAAACTGCAAAAAGGGAGGAGATACCCCCATTAATATGTGGGGATTAAAAAACATGCTACTGAAGAATGATTGGGTAAAAGAAGGAATAAAAGGTGAGATCAAAAGATATGTAGAGACAAATGAGAATGACAATACAACATATCAAAACTTCTGGAATGCAGCAAAAGCAGTAATATAAGGAAGTTTATATCATTATAGGTCTATCCCAAGAAATGAGAAATCTGAAATAAACAACCTAATATTACATCTTAAAGAACTAGAAAAGGAAGAAAAGCAACCCAAAGTCAGCAGAAGAAAGGAAATAAAAATTAGAACAGAATTGAATGAAATAGAGAAAAAAAGACAGCACAAAAAAATTAATACAACAAAAAGCTGCTTCTTTGAAAAGATTAATAAAATTGACAAATTCCAGATTAGACTCACTAAGGAAAAAAAAGACATATAAACAGAATCAGAAATGAAAAAGGAGAAATTCACAGACATCACAGATATGCAAAGGATCATACTAGAATACTGTGAAAGACCACATGACATCAAATTCAACAACCTAGGAGAAATGGATAATTTCCCAGAAATATATAGCCTTCCTAAAGTGAATTATGAAGAATTGGAAATTCCCTCCAAAAATAAAAGTCCAGGACCAGATGGCTTCAGTAGTGAATTCTGCCAAACATTCAAAGAAGATTTGATACCTATACTTCTCAAAGTCTTCCAAAAAATTTAAGAAAAGGTGATACTTACTAACACATTTTATGAGGCCAACATAATCCTAATACAAAAACCTGACTAGGATAGCCCCCAAAAAAGAAAACTATGGACCAATATCTCTGATGAATACAGGTGCAAAAGTCCTAAACAAAATACCAGCAAATTAAATATAACAATACAGTAAAAAATAATACATCACAATAAAGAGGGGTTCATTTCAGAGGCACAATTCATCATACATAAATTGATCAATGTAATGGAGCACATTAATAAAACAAAGGATAAAATCATATGATCTTATCAACAGATGCAGAAAAAAGCATTTGATAAGATACAACATCCATTTATAATCAAAACGCTCAATAAAACTGGGTATCAAAGGAAAGTACCTTAACATAATAAAGGCCATATATGACAAACCTTCAACTAATATCATATTCATTGGTTAAAAAAACTGAAAGTTTTTCCTCTAAAATCAGGAAAAACACAAGGATGTCCATTCTCACCACTCTTGCCCAACATAGTTTTGGAAGTCTTAGAGCAATGAAGCAAGAGAAAGAAATAAAAGGCAACCAAACTGGGAATGAAGAAGTGTCACTTTTTGCAGATGACATGATTCTGTATATACAAAACCCTAAAGACTCTACCAAAAAAATCTATTACAAACCATAAACAAATAAAGTTGCAAGATATAAAATCAATGTACATAAATCCACTGCATTCCTATATATTAACAATAAAATTTCAGAAAAAGAAATGGAAAAAAATTCCTTTTGCAATTGCAACAAAAAGAATGAAATATCTAGAAACAAACTTAATAAAGGATGTGAAGGACCTATATACTGAAAACTACAATGCATTATTAAAAGAAGTTGAAAAAGAAAATGAATGGAAAGATATTCCATGTTCATGGATTGGAAGAATCAACATAGTTAAAATGTCCATATTACTCAAAGCAATATACAGATTTAATGCAATCCCCACCAAAATCCCAATGTCATTTTTTTAAAGAAATACAAAAAAAAAAAAATCACCAGATTTTCATGGAACCGCAAAATACTCCAAATAGCCAAAGCAATCCTAAGAAAGAAGAAGGACTCCAAAGGTATCATACTACCTGACTTCAAATTACACTACAGAACTACAATAATCAAAACAGCATGGTACCGGCAGAAAAACAGACACATAGACCAATGGAACAGAACTGAGAGCCCAGAAACAAAACACATGTATAAGGGCAACTAATTTTTGACAAAGGAACAAAAAATACACAATGGAGAAAATATAGTCTCTTCAAAAAATAGTGCTAGGAAAATTGGGAAAGCCACGTGGAAAAGAGTAAAACTAGATTACAGTTTGTCCCCATGTACACAGGTTAATTCAAAATGGATCACAGACCTAAATATAAGATCTGAAATAATAAATTACAGCAAAGGAAACATTAGTACTAAACACATGGGCCTTGGTATTAAAGAAGATTTTATGAATTTGACCCCAAAGGCAAGGGAAGTAAAAGCAAAAATAAATGGATGGGACTGTATCAAACCAAAAAGCTTCTGCACAGCAAAATAAGGCACCAACAAAACAAAAAGGCAACCAACTGAATGGGAGAAGATATTTGCAAACAACAGTTCCAACAAAGGGTTAATATCCAAAATATATAAAGAACTCATACAACTCAATGCCAAACAAACACTACAGTTAAAGAATGGGCAGAGGACCTGAACAGATACTTCTCCCTAGAACACATACAAATGGCCAAAAGATATATGAAAACATGCTCAAATTCACTAGCTATTAGGGAGATACCACCTCATACCATTGGCTATTATCAACAAGACAAGTAATGACAAGTTTGGAGAGGTTGTGGAGAAAAAGGAACTCTCATTCACTGCTGGTGGAAATGTAAACTGGTTCAGTCACTATGGAAAACAGTATGGTGGTTCCTCAAAAAATTAATAATAGAGTTACTACCCTGGCAGGGTAGCTCAGCTGGTTAGAGCATTGTCCCAATATGCCAAGGTTCTGTCTTCAATTCCTGTTCAGGGCACATACAAGAATCAACCAGTGAATGCACAAATAAGCAGAACAGCAAATCGATGTTTCTCTCCCTCTCTCCCTTCCTCCCTCTCTCTCGAATCAATAAAAATTAAAATTAAGAAAAAAAAAAGAATAGAGCTATCATATGACCCAGCAATCCCTCTTCTGGATAACTACCTGAAAAACTTGAAAACATCTATTCACAAAGATATACGAGTATGCACCCCTTTGTTCATGGAACATTATTCACGGTGATCAACACATGGAAACAACCAAAGTGTCCTTTGATAGATGATCGCGTAAAGAAGATGTGGTACATATATACTATGGAATATGAGGGGGAATACAAAATAACAGAACTTATTTATAAAAATTGTGTATATTCTTACATGTTTAAACTTCAGTCACCTTCAGTGTGCTCCCCATTTGATGTAATAGATCTATCAAGACATTTCTTCCATTGCTCAAAACAGTTTTTGAACTTGTCGATTTTGATGCCTTTTAGTGCCTCTGCTGTTTTTTGTTTCACCTCTTCCACACTGGCAAAACTTTTCCCTTTAAGGACTTTTTTAATACAGGGAAACAAAATAAAAAATTCACTTGGGGTGATATCAGGTAAATAGGAAGGTGGAGCACAGGGGCCATGCAGTTTTTGGTCAAAAAAGGCTGAACACTCAGTGCAGGGTGGACAGGTGTACTCATAAACTACCCATCATGAAATGGGCAAATGCACTGAAAGAGTTCCAAAAAATTCACTGATGCCAAACACAGCCTGTCACAACAATGCCAGCTGGTACACTGATATAGACGGGTTTCTAGAACACCCACCTAGTGAAGGAATCTCTACTACAAGGGGCCCGCCCTTCAGAAGATAATTGCAGGTTTTGGAGGTCCTACCTCATATTACACAACCTTAAGATGAAATACTGCCATTTGTGACAACATGGATGGACCTTGAGAATGTTATGCTAAGTAGAATAAGTCAGTCAGAAAAAGCTAAGACCAACATGATTTCACTCATATGTGGGATACGAAACTGAAACTCATAGATGCAGACAAGAGTATGGTGTTACCAGAAGGAAGGGGTGTGAGAGGGTAGTAAAGAGTAAAAGGGGCCAAATACATAATGATGGAAGATGATTTGCCTTTGGGTGATGGGCACACAATGCAATATACAGATCATGTATCACAGAAATCTACACTTGAAACCTAAGTAATCTTAATAACCAAGGTCCCCCCCAATAAATCTAGTTTAAAAAATCAGTTACATTGCTATACAGTAACAATGAACTCTCTGAAAAAGAATAAAAGAAAACAATCCCATTCATAATAGTATCAAAACAATAAAATGCTTAGGAAAAAATTTCACCAAGAAGTTAAATATCTTTACACCACAAACTATAAGACATTAACAAAAGAAGTTGAAAAAGATACAAATAAATGGAAAGATATTCATGCTCATGGTTTGGAAGAATTAATATTGTAAAAATATTCATAATACTTGAAGTAATCTATAGGTTCAATACAAACAAACAATACATCAAAAACAATAAAATATAATTTTGTTATTGTATTTATATTCATGCTTGCTATACAATAGCATCAAAAACAATAAAATATGTAGAAATAAATTCAACCAAGGATGTGAAAACTGTAAGACATGGATGAAAGAAACTGAAATGGTCACAAACAAATGGAAATATAGCCTGTGTTAACAGAGAGGAAGAATGAATATTGTAAAAATGATCATACTACTCAAAGCCATCTAAAGATTCAATAAAATCCCAATCAAAATTCCAATAGCATTTTTCCAGATACAGAAAAAACAATCTTAAGACTCTTATGGAACCACAAAAGATCGCAAATAGCCAAACAATTTCAAGGATAAACAGAGATGGAGGCATCACACTTCCTGATTTCAAACTATATTACAAAGCTATGGTATTCAAAACAGTTTGATACTGGCATAAAAACAGATACATAGGTGAATGGAAAAGAACAGAAAGCCTATAAACAAGCCCATATATGATCAACTAATATTTGACAAGGGAGCCAAGAATACTCAATGGGGAGAGTCTCTTCCATAAATGATGCTGGGAAAACTGGATAGTAACATGAAAAAGAATGAAATTGGACCTCTATCCCTTGCCACTCACGAAAAATAAAGGAATTAAATGTAAAATCTGAAACCATAAAACTCCTAGAGGAAAATATATGGAAAAACTCTTTGACAAAGGTGTTGGCAATAAATGTTTAGATTTGGCACCAAAAACACAAGCAACAAAAGCAACATCATACTACAAATCTTTTACACAGCAAAATAATCAACAAAATGAAAAGGCAATCTCAGAAACTGGATAAAATATTTGTGAAGCACATACTTGAAAAAGAGATAATGTCAAAAAATATATAAGGAACTGATACTACTCAATAGCAAAATAAACAATCCAATTTAAAAATAAGCCAAGGACCCAAGTACTTTTCCAAAAAGACATACAGGTGACCAATATATACATGAAAAGTTCGACATCGCTAATCATCAGCGAAATGTGATCAAAATCACAATGAGGTATTACCTCACACCTATTAGAATCGTTATTATTAAAAAGATAAGAGATATCTGCTGGTGAGGATATGGAGAAAAAGGAATCCTTGGGCACTGTTGTTGGGGATGTTAATTGGTGCAGCCAGTATGAAAAACAGTATGGAGGTTTCTCAAAAAATTATAGAACTACCATATTGTCTAGCAAGTCTACTTCTGGGTATATATTAGAAGTGAAATCACTTTCTCAAAGAGATACCAACACTCACCCTGGCCACTGGGGCTCAGTTAGTTGGGGCTTTGTCCTGTAAACCATAAGGCCGTGGGTTTGAATCTCAGTCAGGGCACATGACTAGGTTGTGGGTTCAGTCCCCGGTCAGGATGTGTGTGAAAAGCAACGGATCAATGTTTCTCCCTCAAATTGATGTTTATTTCTCTCTCTCCCTCTCTCCCCCCTCCCCCTCCCTCTAAAATCAATAAGTATGTCCTCAGATGAGGATTAAAAAAAAGGACAGATAGACACTCCCAGGTTCACTGCTGCATTATTTACAATAGTCCAGACATGGAAACAACGTAAGTGGCCGCTGATGAATGAATGGATAAAGGAAAACACATATATAGTTTGCGTATGTGTGTGTGTATACACATATGTAGGTATATATATGTGTATATATACACACACAAACATGGGGTCGCTGAAGACATGGCCCCTCCACCTCAGAGAACAGGCCAGCAGCCATAAGGGGTGAGGAAAACAGTCTGTAGCTGGGGTCCCAGCCTTCTCAAGGCCCCTGTGTTTGTCACAACCCTGTAGCATTTTCACACGCTCCACGGCTCCCTCCCCACGGCCGTTGCTCCCTCTCTAACCCTATAAGTAGCACCAAGGCTGGAGACGGTGGGTGCAGCCATTCTCACGCCAGTCTGCCACCATCAGTGCCCTCCCCTATAGTCTGAATAATAAATGGCATGCCCACGGCATGCTCACATCAGCTGGTCCTCTGTGTGCTTTTTTTCCGGAGCTCGACAAACACAAGTGCAGTGTAGCTCCCCAGTTTAGAGCTCCTGCACTACAATATAACTTAATTTTTCAACTACTGTTTAATTCAATATTATTTTGTATTAGTTTCAGGTGTACAGCGCAGTGGTCGAACAATCACACAGTTCACAAAGCGTTCCCTCCAATATTTCAAGTACCACACAAGTACCAGCCATGCATCAGGCATAGTTATTCCATTATTATCGACTCTATTCCCTATGCTGTACTTTATATCCCAGTGACGATTCTGTAACTACCAATCTGTACTTCTCAATCCCTTCAGTTTTTTTACCCCAACCCCCTGCCCCTCTGGCAACCATCAGTCTGTTCTCTGTATCTATGAGTCTGTGGAAACTATTTTTTAAAAGAACCAAATGGAAATGCTAGACCTGAAATTATGAACAAAATCAATTGGGTTTAACAGTAGAGAAGAGAGCTCAATGGGTGAACTAGAAGCTAAGTCAGAAGATTAAATCACAAGAGGAAAAAAATAAAATTCAAAATTCCAGAAAATGGTATAAAAGACATATGTAACAGTAAAAACATTTAATATATAATTAGAGTCCCAGAAAGTAAGGAGGGCAAAAGCAACTTTTGATGGGATAAGTGCTGAGAATTTTTCAAAATTGGCAAAAGGTACCAAACCACATGTTCATTTCTTGCACTCTTTTCTCTCCTGAGAAGATTAGCTCACCATCAAATGCCAGGTCCCACGTCTGGCTTGTCCACCCTGAGGTCTGCTGGGCTCTGCTCCGTCTTCTCCACCCTGCCTTTGTGATTATCAGGCTTCATGCTCCTCGACCCTCAGAGGTTCTCAATACTCACTGAGAATCCTTCGGAGCTTTTCAAAATCACGCATGCTCAATCTCTTCCCCCACAACTGAGATGACGATTCACCTGCTTCAGGAGACAGGGGTCTGAGAATCTAGTGTTTTTAAAAAAAGATCCCCAGGTGATATGAACGTGCAGCCAGAGTGGAACCGCCAGCAGCTGCCCAGCCTGGTACCAAGGGAATTCAGTTCTGTTGGAAATTTTAGGAATCGAGTGGAATTCGCCAATTCAGACTTGCCAATCACAAAGATGTTCTTTTGATGTTTCCATCTGTCAGGTTCCTACTCCTATCATTGAGTAGGCTCAGAATTCAGGAGAGGAAGAGAAGGGTGTTACTTATGAGCCCTCCAAAACCTAACAATCATTTGGCTAGAGATTTTATTCTTGATTCATTTAACATGAAGAATTAAATTCGATCCGATGTTTTAGTCCTGTGTCTAGGTATCTGAACACTTACACTGATAAAATTGCAATTGGCCTGTGTCAGAATTTCAAGAATATGTAAAACGTTATGAGGCCTTTATGAATATATCACATAAAAAGACCAGAGGTATCCTCATCTTGGTCCCTATGAGGTTTGTATTTCTCTCCATTGAGACAATAGGAGATTATTAGTGCTAAGTGTCTGTGAAACTATGTGAAAGGTTTTGGGGGTGACTCTACTGGACAGAAGCAAGAAATCACTGCTGCATACCCACTGAACTTGCACCTACCACCATCACCAGCATGATACTGTATACGAAATTATCACGGGGAAGATGGCCTCAAAAGGCAAGCAAATTAGCTAAATTAACAGTAAACAAGGACAGCGAAGAAAAGAGAGATCACAGAGTTGGCCTCTTGGTAGGGGGACAGGAAGACTTACCTGGCCCAGCCATCACTAGCAAGAGAGAGAGAAGTCGACACTCTCCTTTCGTACAAGCTTGTGAAAGGCCTTTGGTAGCTTCAGACCAGGCACGGCCCTCGAATATCTTATTCTCAGTAAAATCCCATGTGAACTGTGACATTGTGTATGCATGACTCATTCAACTCTTGACATGTTTCTGATGGAGTTATATTTGTTACTAAATAGCTTCTTTGTGAAAATGCAATTTTTACACTAAAAATAATGTTACTGCATTGTGATGCATTATAAATTTATAATTTATATTCTTTGTAATAGTCTTGATCATTTAGCCCAGTAATATTTAATTATTTTTCTCTTCCTCCAGGTATTCTTTGCTTCCTCAAGTAGCATGTGCAGCAGCTGGAATGGGAAATTAATGCGCAAGTTCCACAGACTCACAGATACAGAGAACAGGCAGATAGTTGCCAGAGGTGAGGAGGGTTGGGGACGGGGTAAAAAAGGCAAAGGGATTAAAAAGTACAAATTGGCAGTTAGAAAATAGTCATGGGGATGTAAAGTGCAGCATAGGGAACAGAGTCGATAATATTATAATACCTGTGTATGGCACCAGATGGGCACTTGAAATCCTGAGTGGACCGTTTTGTAAAATGTATGATTGTCTAACCACTATGCTGTACACCTGAAATTAATACAAAACAATATTGAATGTAAATAGAAAAATAAATGAAAAAGCTGTTTCAAGCAGTATGGTGCCTGAATTACAAATCACCTTATCACACACACAAAAATTCACGTTGTGTGTGCCTGGCCACATGCACCGGGACATCCTGGACATCGAACGCCTCCTAGCTTTGTGTGGACTTCTCATGCCCCTCATTTTTTCGTTTGCCTAGGACATGCGGAGTCCCCATTTACAGCAATGAGGACATTTCACATAAATGCTACAGATGGTGTCCTAGTGTTGACGACTAGACTGTTGTAATTGTTAAACTGACAAATTTTTCCTTTTAAAAAAAGAGAGTGCAAAATCTACAATCTCCTTTCTTACAAGTAGGTGAAAGTGAACCACTCTGGGGGACTCTGGTGCCTGTACACACTTGTCGTCACCAGGACACGTGGCTGCTAAAACCCCATTTCCTTGGTACCTCTCTGTGAGATCCAGTCTCTAGAAGAATGATTTTCAGACTTTTTTTACTTCATGGCACACATAAGCTAATTACTAAAATTTTGTGGCACACCAAAAAAATGTATTTTTTTCTGATCTTACAAAAAATAGGTATAATTTTGATTCATTCACACTGGATGGCTATTGTCATTTACTGTGTTGGCTGTTTTCATTTTTTTTATTTGACAATCTAAGGGAAAAAGAGGTGGGTGCCCTTGACTAAATAGTCAAGTGTTGCATGTTTTAAAATCTTTTTTTAATTTAATCTTTATTGTATTTTTTCCATTACCATTTGCCCCCTTGATACCCCCTCCCCCCAGTAATCACCGCACTGTTGTCCATGCCCATGAGTCCTTTTTCCTTTTTGCTCGATCCCTCCATGCCCTAACCTCCCCTACCCACTAGCTGTCATCTGCTCCCCATCTGTGACTCTTGTCCCCGTTTCCCTTGTTAGTTCAGTTTGTTCATTAGGTTCCATACCGGTTGAATATCACTGCCCTAGATGGTTATGACCATTGAGTAAGAGCAACCAGGGATCCCCAGGAATGAGAGAGTGTAACATGTGGGGGAGGAGGACGTGTTAAAGCAAAGGGGGTAGAAAAAAGCTGTGTTGTGAATAAACAGATCCTCCTTCTGGGAAAGACTTAATTGTATGGGGTGGAGCAGAGATGAGGGATAGCTTAGCAACTACTTGGGTACCTTCAAAGTGCTTTATATACACTATCTCAATTAATCATCATAGTAACCATATATTCAAATGCAAATAATAATATAACACTCTAATATAAGACATACATTACTTCAGTAATTTTCCTTTGGTTGCCGAAGTAAATTAAATCGTTTCAGTTGAAATAGTCCAGTAACAAATGATTCAGAGAGTTCTGCTTAGATAAAAAGTATACAGTACGTATCAGGAAGCTATAGCATCACGTTTATTTTACCATTTACACACATGAGGGTCCAGAGATGGAACGGGGAGCAGTCCAGGGGACACAGACGATGTGATCTTGCCCTTTGGAGTTTGCTGGAATTAACTTCACAGGTTCAAATGAAAGAGAATATCATTATGAAATATATCCTGGGGAAAAATTGAGTAAGATTCCTTCAAAATAGTAATAAAAATAACATAGTTGAAATAAGGATGAGAACTGAAATAAAAGAAGACAGAAAACAGTGACTTTTACCAAAAGCCATCTCGTTGACTGATTTCAGGTATAGCTTTAGGAAAGAAAAATTATTCAATATGTGTTTTTCTCTTATTTGTCCCCAATCAACAATAAACTACAACTACAATGTGGAGAAATATTTTTGACATGGTTTTAATTAGAAATTTACATTTCCAGCAATAAGTTGTTTTATACTTTTACCTTAAATCATAAGATATAAAACCGAATAAAGTAAAACAAAGTAGAAGTAGTTGAGGTAGCTTTAGTGGGGTCTTAGCAACTTCGCTCAGTCGTACGATTACACCAGCATCTTCTAGTACCATTAATGATTAACACTGAAAAATCTACTGCCTCATGCTTTACTGTGCTTGAAATTCATTTGTTCATATGGCGTTTTCCACTTTGATCAGATTCCTTCTTCAGTGTTAACAAAGTGGGGAAAGAAAGAAAGAGGGGAGGGGGGGAGAAGAAAGGAAGGATGTGGGGGAAAGAAGATGAAAGAGAGAGAAGGGGGAAGGAAGAGGGAATTCTGGAGTAAAGTAAACTAGAGAAAAATATCCCATTAAAATTTTTTTCTTTGCTGTGTTCACTGAAAGAACACACTAAGCACACTATTACTAACGTAGTGTCTGAAGATGGCTGCATGAGTGGGCGATGACGTGCAGAGCCCCCGAGGTTCAGAGAGGAGGCGATGCTATCCCTACTGAGAACTACTTCTCCGAGCCCCCGGAGCTCACCGCTTCATCCTTGGCATCATGTGCAAGGAAAGGCACACTACAGTGTGAAGACCACATTAGCCTGAAGTTCCTAACAGCTGTTCCTGTTTATAGTTTGCAAAATAATGTTGCATGTGTGATCTCCACAACCCTGTGATTCGGGCGGGACGACACTATTATTGACCTCGTTTTACACTTCAGGGTGGGTGAGAACATTGAAAAAAATGCCATCTTCTGATCTGTCTTTCACAGTCTGATCATGGGTGTTTAAACCGAATGTTTCACATAACTTCTCTTAGAAAAGGCACTACTTTAAGATGATGTGCTTGGAGAAATGAAGGCTTTCTGAGTTCCCTCAGCCCCCTACCTCAATCCACCCCTTATCCAGCTGCTGCAGCTACACCTCCATGGCCTCATGGAGCTTACCTAACAGGAGCAAAAAGTCATTTTTAGCCTGAGACTAACAGGATGAGAAGATGTCCTTCAAGCAAAGAACAAGGAGATGTGTATTCTCAGCAACAGAGAGCTCCCCAATACTCAAGGACAGAGAGGAAGATACCGGCATGGCTTGGACTTCGTTTGCTATGATGAGAGACAACTATGAGATGAGGTCGGAGAGGTGGAATTGGCATCAGATCTTATAAAGCCTTGGAGGTAACAGCAAAAAGTTCGGGTTTTATCCTGAGTACAAAGGCAAGTTTAAATTTTATGTGAACAAAAAATGACAAATCTGATGGGTGTGGGGCAAGAGGGCATATAGTAGTTAATAGTATAAGCTCTAGAATCAGACCACCTAGATTCAAATACCACTTCTACCATTTATGAAATGTGCAAATGAAGACATGTTATTTAACACCCACATATCAGCTTCCTCATTTATAAAACAAAGATAACAATAGCACAGCACAGGGCCATGTTGAAACGATTCATTGTAAAACATGCAGAACGGTGCCCTGGTGTACAATAAATGTTAGTCAATGTTACTCATTTTATTTAAAAAATAATTCTGACTGCGGTGTAGAGAATGGATTGAGGGCAAGGGGATAAGCAACAAATTCAGTTGGGAAGTTACCGAAGTGGCCCAAGCAATAGTTCGTGGGGCTTGGACAAAGTAGGTGAGGACAGACATAAAGAAAAGGGTATATGTTTGGGAAGTCATGACAAAAGGACACGCTAAGTAATGCATTAGACAAGGGGAAGAAATAAAAGTAGAATCAATGATGACTCCTGAGTTTTGGATTGAGGTACCGGGAAGAAGGGATCCCTTTTACGGAGATGAGAAAGACTGGAAGGAGAGTCTGTTTAAGGAAAAGTCAAAAATTCTGTTTTACTCATATTATATTTAAGATACCTGTTGGATACCCAAGTGGAAAGATCAATAAAGTAGTTAGATAAAACCAGCTAAATGTAACTAAAGCTATTGAGAATCTTGTGCCAGCGGCAGAACCAGACTCACCACAGGTACGTTTAGCAGGTATCCAGTCTAGCTTAACCATCCTGGTTACTGCCATCTTTCATTATCAGTGAGCTGATTGGCAACTCTGTAAATTGTACAATACTGGTATTTTGTTGCAAATGGCAAGATTTCATTCATGCCTGAGTATACCCTACTGTGTGTGTGTGTGTGTCTCTCTCTCACACACACACACACACACACATATTCTTCTTTATCCATTCATCTGCTGTTGGACACCTAGGTTGCTTCCATATCATGATTCTTATAAATGATGCTGCAGTGGACATAGGGGTGAATATATCTTTGCATATTAGAGTTTTGTTTTAGTTGGTACAGAAGTTTTCATTATCAAAAATTACTTTAGGATTCTGGCTAAGACATCAATATTTTTATGACTCTCCTAGGCATTCCAAAGCAGAGAATCACACTGGATGAAACAGATGACCTGTTTTAATAGAGAAAAGATATTAAGTATTGATTTTATAGCTTGCATTTTTACACATTTTACCCTGACAGCCCTAAACCACCTTTCACCAAATTTGGTTTCACACAAAAGCTGACTAGTGGTAGCTGCCATTGGCCACCACTGTGTGAAGGGAAACGGGTGGAAAAAGAGGTTTGCAGGCCTTGCTACACTTAATACTGGGTGAGCAGAAATTGAATATTTAAAATTTACTATTCTCTAAACAAATAAAGAACTGTTACAGCTCAACAATAATACAACAAAGCCAAATAAATATGGGCAAAAGGTCTGAATGTACACTGCACCAAAAAAAAGACACACATATAAAAAATAAGTATCTTGAGAATGCTCAACATCATTTGTCGTTGGGAAAATGCAAAACAAAATGACAATGAGATACCACTACATACCTATTAGAATGGGCTAAAATCCAAAACGCTGACAAAACCAGTTGTTGGTGAGGATGCAGAGCAACAGGAATTCTCATTTATTGCTGACCAGTATACAAAGCAGTATGGTCTCTTTGCAGGACAGTTAGGTAGTTTCACCAGATTCATGCAAGCTAAACATATTCTTATATAATCCAGCAATCACGTCCCTAGGAATTTACCCAACTGATATGAGCATTTATGACCACACAAAATCCCGTATGTGGATTATCCATAATTGCCAAAAACTGGGAGCAATCTAGATTTCTTTCGTGAATGGATAAACAAACTTAAGTATATCTATCCTAGAATACTAGGCAGTGATAAAAAAGAAAGAGCTATGAAGCCACACAAAGATATGGATAAATCTTAAATGCATGTTGCTAAGTGGATAAGGCCAATCTGAGAAGGCTACATACCATATGATTCCATTTACAGGACGTACTGGAAAAGGGTAAACAAAAATGCTGTTAAAAGGAAACTATTCAGTCTGTCTTCTAGATAAATGCGGTTTGGGTTTTTGTTTTGTTTCTTTTCAATGTTTATCTGACCTCTCCACCCACGTACCCACTCACGCATCTGTACATGCCCAAACACTCTGACTTTTGGAATCATATTTATCTGAATGTTTGCCACTGTTTCAACAAAATCATAACTGCTCCTCAACAAAAATGTTAGTCAAATAAAATCTGTATTGGAGTCTTAGTACCAACTCTTTACTAATTTGCATTTATAATCGAACACAAATTATAATTGTTTTCCTAATTGGATGTTAGCAAACCCATTAGGTAATGTCCAGGATATAATATGCCTCCTGACCTCACTTCCAGAGCCAGAGCTATTCAGAACCGAAAAAAGATACCTAATCAAATATGGCCAATCAGATTCTGACTCCTAGGAATTTGTTGGTATAACATAAGGATGTTCTCCAGTTCCAGCTTGTGTTTGAGATGGGACATGAGGTCAGTCTGACCTGGGTAGCTGAAGTGAATGTCCAAGGCTCAATGTGACCTCTGCAGGGGTGGCAGTTGCTAACTGCTCATAGTTGAATCCCTCTCCAAGAACTACCCTTGATTAAAGGGAGCCATTTTCTCTAAAGGTCTGCCCTTCTCCCAAGGGACATCCAGTATCCAATAGCTGGTCAATATGGGGAGGTCAAAGGCCCTGCCTCCCTTGCCTGGAGGTCCTTGTAGAACGGGATTAGGCCTCTGTTGCCAATACACTACAGTGAAACTTCTCCCTCCCAATCCTTCTTCCTTCACTCTTTTATAGACATTATTCCTGAGGTCACTCCCAATGAACTTTCTGCACAGAAATCTCCATCTCAGAGTCCGGAGTCCAGGGGACTCGATCCAAGGCGGTGGCTGAGTTTGACATAGAGAAAAGAAAGTTGCTAGGAAGGAAGGAAGGAAGGAAGGAAGGAAGCGAGGGAGGAAAGGAAGGAACAGTTGGGCACTGAATATCAATATAAATCATGTCAGCACAAAGAGAGAGATGAACTCCACAACAAAATACTACAAACTAACTTTGGCAACACATTAAAAGGATTAAACACTATTACCACGCAGGAATTTATTCGTGGAATGCAAGAGTGGCTCAACATATAAAAATCAACCAGTGTAATGAACCATAGTAACAGAATGAAGGGGAAAAAAATCCAATGATCATCTCAACTGATATAGAAAAGGAATTTGAAAAGATTCAATATACTATCATGATAAAACTCTCAAGAAATTAAAAATAAAATAATCTATCTCAATATAATAAAAGTCATATATTTAACACCCACAGCAAACATCTTCTCAGCAGTTAAAAACTGAAAGCTTTTCCTCTAAGATCTGGAAGACAAGGGTGCTCACTCTTGCCGCTTCTACTGAACACGGTACTAGAAGTTCTGGCCAGAACACTAGCAAGAAAAAGAAATAAAAGGCACCCAAAATGGAAAGGAAGAAATAAAATTATGACTGTTTGTAGATTATAGAATCTTATGTGTAGAAAACCCTAAACATCCCTCACCAAAAAAAGTTAGAAATAACAAATGAATTCAGCAAAGTAACAGAATATAAAGTCAATATGCAAAAATCAGTTGTATTTCTTTACACTAACAATGAACAATCTGAAAAGAAAATTATGAAACAATTCTATTCTCAATAGCATCAAAAAGAATAACTGAGGAATTAATTTAACCAAGGAGGTCAAAGACTTGTACAAAGAAAACTACAAAGCATTGCTCAAAGAAATTAAAGAAGAGCCCTGACCAGTGTGGCTCAGTTGCTTGGGCATCATCCTGCAAAGTGAAAGGTTACCAGTTCAATTCCCCATTGGGGCATATGGTCTGGGTTGTGGGGTTCAGACCCTGGTTGGGGCACGTATGAAAGGTAACCAACTGATGTTTCTCTTCCTCTCTTTCTCCTTCCCTTCGCCTCTCTCTAAAAATAAATAAAATCTTTTTTAAAAGAAATTAAAGAAGAAATAAGTAAGTGGAGACACATCCCATGTTCATGGATTAGAAGACTTAACATTGTTAAGATGTCAATATCACCCAAAGCAATCTACAGATTCAACACGATACCTATCAAAATCCCAATGACGTTTTCACCGATGTAGAAAACCTCAACCTAAGTTCACATGGAATCCCAAAAGGCCCTGAGTAGCCAAAACAATTTTGAAAAAGAGGAACAAAGCTGAAAGGCCTATACTTCCTAATTTCGAAACTTACTACCATGCTACAGTAATCAAAAAAGTATGTTACTGGCATAAAGGAAAATTTAAAAACCAATGTAATAAAATAGAGAGCAAAGAAATAAACCCTCACCTACATGGTCAAATGATTTTGAATGAGGGTGCAAACACCATTTAATTGGGGAAAAGATAGTTTTTTCAACAAAAATTAATTCAAAATATATCAAAGACTTAAATGTAAGACTTAAAATTATGAAAGTTTAGAAGAAACTATAGGGCAAAAGCTTCACAACATTGGATTTAGCAATGATTTCTTAGTTGTGACATCAAAGTCACAGGCACCCAAAGAAAAAAAATGATATATTGGACTTCATGAAAATTTTTAAATTTTATGCATCAAACGATAGTGTCCACAGAGTAAAAACGCAACCCATAGAACAGGAGAAAATATTTTCAAATCATATATCTGTTAAGGGTTTGATATCCAGGATATATAGAGAACTTCTAAAATTCAACAATAAGAAAACCAAACAAACCTACTTTAAAAATGAGCAAAGGATTTCAATAAACATTTCTCCAAAGAAGATATGCAAATGGCATATAAGTACAAGAAATGATGGTCAACGTCACTAAATCAGAAAAATGCAATCAAAACCACAATGAGATACTGCCGCCTACCCATTAAGATGGCTACTATGAAAAAACAAAAAGAAAAACAGAAAATAACAAGTGGTGGTGAAGATGTGGAAAAATTGGACCCCCTGTGCACCGTTGACAGGAATGTAAAACAGTATGGTAATTCCTCAAAAAATAAAAGTAGAATTACCATATGACCCAACAATTCTTCTCTGGGTTTATACCCAAAAGAATTGAAAGCAGGAACTCAAAGAGATGTTACGCCCACATTCATAGCATTACTCACTATAGAGAAAACGTGGAAGCAAGCCAAGAGTACCTTGGTAAAAGGATGGATCTGCAAAATGTGTATATATGCAATGGTATACTGCTCAGCCTTTAAAAGGAAGGAAATTCTGACTTAAGCTACTACCCAGATGAACCTTAAGGCCATAATGCTAAATGGGAAAAAAAAAAAAAGGCCAGTTTCAAAAAGACAAATACTGTATAATTCTACTTATTTCAGATATTTACACAAAATAATCGATACAGAAAGCAGATGATGGTTGCCAGGGGCTGGGGGAGGAGAGAATGGAAGGTAGTGTTCAATGGGTATAGAGTTTCAGTTTTACAAGATGAAAAGAGCTCTGGAGATGGACGGTGGCGCTAGTATACAACATCATAAATGTATTTAATAGCACCGCACTGGACACCTAAAAGTGATTAAGACGGCCAATTTTATTCATGTACATTTTACCACAATTTAAAATTTTGAAAAAAACAAAAGAAAAAGAGAGATGGAGAGACTTCCTGGTGGTCCTCTCGTTCTTCGTGTAGTGCCCTCAAGAGGCCCAGCTGTGCTTCCTGTCTGAGTGCAGTGAGTTGTCACAGCTCCTCTCCAAGGGCTTCTTTTGGCTTGAGCCAGTCTGAATGGATTTTGTTCCTTGCATATCAAACAATCCCCATTTGTGCCGGTGTTTTAGTCAATGATATTAGGTAGCAACAATAACTGCTTTACGGACACATGTCTGGGGAGATAGTATATGTGTATATGTGTCTTAGCATTTCACAGATGTTGATGCTTATCAAATAACCTAACGCTGGGCTCCCATGAGAATAATCTCTGCACAGTTTCAGTGCAAAGAAACCATCAGCCCAGTTTAATTTTAACCAAGTGCACAGCTGTTAAAGCCCCCTTTCTCCCCACCTTCTTACTCTCTACCTCTGTCATATCCTGCAGTGTCCCCAAAATATCTTTCTCCTTGCTTTGCTCTCATCTCAACACCAATAATCATCTCCCAAGCCTTCTTGGGCTCTTTTCTTTCCTACCCTCTCCCCTTGTTATTACTCTTCCATCCCTGACTTTTCTTCCTCCCACTGACTGTCACTGGGGTGTGGAGCAGGAAGGGGAGGCTGAGAACAAAAGCCAGGGACAAGTGGAGGGTGAGGGATCAGGCAGAGGGAGAATTTTGTTGGTAGACAAGAAGAAATACATATACTATATATAAAACATAAAACTAACAATAGTATATTAATTACATACGTATGCTATGATTAAAATAGAAATCACGTGAGAAGTTACTTTTTATTGCCAGTTTATAAGTTAAAGCAAACAAGCTTTAAAAGAACAGAAAAATGAGAAGCAGAGGTACCCAAGATGCGGTCCTGAGTATCTATTGCTATAAACAACCAAAAACAGAGAGGCTGACACAGCTATTTATCACGACCTCTACGGACTCTGGGGGCTGATTTGGCTCAGCTGGGTCCCTCCTGCAGCTGCATTTAGATAAGAGCTGGGGCTGGAGTCCGCGAGCCTTGGCATGGCTGGGTGTCCAAGATGGCGTCTTCACCTCATGCCTGATGCCTCATTGCTCCTCCACGTGGCCTTTCTCTGTGTAGGAGGAGTCTGCCGGCTGACTGTTCAGGGCTAAAAGAGTCGGGTAAGTGTTAAGGCCACCGCCACTTCTACTGTCTTCAGTTGGCCAAAGCAGCCCCAGAACCTGCCCAGATTCCAGCTCTTGATGGGGAAAGGAGAGATGATAGCCACCATCTTTGGAAAATACAGTCTGCTACAGATGGCATTAAAGGGATATATTTAAATCGGAAACAAATATCCCCAAACTTTAAGGACAACCAAAGAAAATAAATGAACAAAACTCTGTAAAATACTCAACAAAAGAAAAAATAATACCTCCCCCCAAAATGTCGCAGGATTCTTGATACAGATCAACCCAGGTCTCTTGCCAGAAGGTGAAAGCGCTCTTTAGCCAAAACACACGTCGGACTTGGAGGACATGCCAAACAGTGAGGTAGTAAGACAAAGCCAAACTCACTTTAAACTAAGCTCTTCTATAGTCCCAGAGCCCACGTTCTCTAGACACTAGTCACCCTCTGCCTGCATATTCCAGGAAGACGGCTTCTTAGTCCCTCCACAAAGAGGAAGTCACCTAGGGAATTTTTTCCCACATCATCATCCCATGATATTGTGTTCTTCCTAGCCTGTGATTTATTCCACCGTCGTCTTCACGACCTCCTAAACTCTTTCACTGTCACCCTTGTATCTCGAAACTATTTCTGGAGTGTTCCTCTACCCTGGGGCTTTCACTGAGGACACCATTTCCATTGCAGCTTTCTCAAAGAGAAAGCTGTGTTACTCCTTCACGCTTCATGAAGGTGAAGCTCAGCAGGTGAGTTTGCTGTCCCCCGTGCTCCTCATTGCTCCTTGCAGACCATTAGCGGCTCATCTTCTACGAAATAAATAAATAAATAAAATAAACTTTTCTCAGGAGGCATCACTGGCCCTGATTTGAAACTATATTACAAAGCCATAGTAATCAAAACAGTATGATATTGCAATAAAACTAGCCACATATATCAACAAAACAGAATAGAAACCCAGAAGTAAACCCACACATATATAGGTTTATAGCACTCAATTCCTGACAAAGGAACAAGAATATACAATGGGAAAAAGACAGCCTCTTCAATAAATGGTTTAGGGAAAATTAGACAGCTACAAGAGAAAGAATGAAACCAGACCATCAGCTTGCACAATACATAAATATTAATTCAAAATGGATTAATGATTTACACATAGGACCTGAAACCATAAAACCCCTAGAATAAAACATAGCTGGAAGCTCCTTAACACAGGTCTTAGTGATGATTTTTTTTAATCAGACACCAAAAGCAAAAGTAACAAAAGCAAAAATCACTAAGTGGGACTACATCCACATAAATTCCTTCTGCACAGCAAAGGAAACCATCAACAAAATGAAAAGGCAACCTACCAAATACAGGAAAATATTGGTAAGTCATATACAATGGAACTTCAGTTCTCAAACTTAATTTGTTTCAGAAAACTGTTAGAGAAGTGCTTTGTTCAAAAACTGAACGTCCTTTGTTTGTCACCTGAAAGACATGTGACTGATCATACAGGTATCAGTATGAAAATGTTGTCAGGTAGAGAATCAAGACTGGAAGTTTTGTTAAACAACCAACACACTGTTTCTGTAAACAACTTGGTCAAGAACCAAATTGTTTGAGAACGAAGATATTCAAGAACCAACATGTGACTGTATCTGAAAAGCGGTTAATATCCAAAATATATAAAGAACTCATATAACTCAACAGCAAAAAAATTCATTTAAAAAATGAGCACAGAATGTGAATAGACATTTTTCCAAAGAGACATACAGATGGCCAACAGGTACATGAAAAGATGTTCAACATCACTAATCTTCAAGGAAATGCAAACTAAAACAACGAGTTAATGCCTCACACCTGTGAGAATGACTATTATCAAAAAGATAAGATGTAACAAGTGTTAGTGAGGATGTGGAAAAAAGGGAACACTTGTGCCCTGTTGGTAGGAATGTGAATCAGTACCAATACTATAAAAAACAATATGGTGGTTTCTTGAAAAATTAAAATAGAACTACCAAATCATCTAGCAATTCCACTTCTGGATATTTACCAGAAAAAAAATTCTCATTTCAAAGAAAATAAAAAGAAAACTTCTCATTTACCCAAAAAAAGCTCTCTCATTTTAAAACCCTGACTCCCAGTCTTCTTTTAAGATGGCCTTAAATTTTGTCACCAATCTATTTGTCTGAAAGAATCATAAATTACACCTCTTTCCTAACCAGTTAGTATTCTGCTACTCTCAAATTCTTCAAGTCTCAACAAAAGTTATGTGGCCACCGTAATCCGGGATGACTTAAACAAGTACCTAGGAAGATACACACAACCCCTTGGCCTCTCATTACCTTGATCACCTCATTTACCCAGGCCCACGGTTGCACCCTGGGTAGTGTCAGAGCTACCTCCAGAAGCAAAATTTAATCTGCCTATCTTCTGACCACAATAGCCCATCTTTCCACCTGGCTAGTTTGACCACTTCCATCATGGCTAACTGTTCTCCAAACCTAGGTAACCTAGCCCCGCAGGAGAGGCACACAACCGAGCAAATTGCTTCCACCATGATCACCAATTTCAAACAGACACTGAGGCTGCCTGCAAAAACTATTACATTTTTTTTTATCAAGACACTCTCCCATTCTCCATAATGACTTTGTCAAACTTTCTCCAGCTCCCCAAATCTATGACCCGCCTACCTCTGACTTTATTCTCCGCCGATGTCCCTACTTCTTTTCTCACTTTACAAAGAAAATAGAAGCTTTAGATTAGAACTTCCTCATTTCACAGCTCTCAAAAAGAAGAAAATCCTCCAACTACTCTAAAATAGTGGCCTACCTTTCTGATAAAGTAGAAGAGCTGTCATTTCTCTTATCTGAGGACCCACTCATTCATCTGTGCTTTGGACCCTAAACATTTCCTCATTCTCAAGGACTTTTCACCATTAATTATCTCTCCTTGTTCTTTCATATTCAATCCCAGAAAAAAACTCTCATCTGGATTCTTCCTATTTGAAAACCGCTTTTTTAAAAAATAAATAAAACCTTCCTCAATTTCACAGGCCGCGCTCACTGCCTCCCTACTCCTTGCCTCCTCTTCACCCGCAAACTACTCAAAAGGGTTACTTTGCTTACCGTGTTCATTTCTTTCCATCCTATTCACTCTTCAACCCCGTCTGGCCTCCAGCCCCTATACTGAAATAGGTAATTAACACTGTTAAAGTCAATGGGCGGGCCTCAGCCTCCTTCTCACATTCCTTTCGGCCTCTCCCTCCCACCCTTGTGACTTCCGTAACGCTGCCTTCTCCAGGTTCCTGTCCTACGGTTTCGGGATCTTCCCCCGTCTCCCTTGCGGGCTCCTCCTCCTCCTTACTGGTGGCGTTCCTGAAACTTAGACTTAAGCTGTTTCCTCATCCCACTCCTCTCTAAGCAACCTCATCAATGGCCACCTTGGCCACCTACAGGTAGATTGCTCAAACTGCCTATCTCCGGCTCTAAACCACACTCTCCTCTGGGCGCCAGCTTCTTATACACAGCTCTCTACTTGAGTCTCCACCTGGATATCACAAAGGCTTATGAAACTCAACTTGCTCAAAAGAAAACTCATTATCTTTTCCTCCCCAAATAGTCCTCTTCCAGGGTTTGTCTTCTCAATGAACATCAGTGCAATCTACAATTATCCAAGCCTGACTCTTAGGGGTCATCTTTGGCTTCTTCCTCTTCCTCACTCTGCCCATATCCAGCCACCACAATCTACTGTCACTACCTTCTAAATATCTCTCAGGTTCATCTATTTCTTTCCATTCTACTGCCACCAACCTAGTCCAGCCTAACATAATCCCTCATCCCGCCCAGCTCAGAAAACTTCCTGCACCCATTCTTCTCCTCATTTGGTCACTTCCCCAAACTGTAGCAAGAGTGATTTTTCTAGAACATAAATCCCACCACCTGACAGTTTGAAATATTATTTAACACTCTCATTGCTTTTAGGATAAGAAAACAATCCTTGGCATGGTCCACATGGTCCCACAGGGTTTGTCCCTACTGACCTTCCTCTATCTGGCCTCACAGGACAGGCCCCAGATCTCCAGTCACACTGGTTTACGTTAAATTTCTAATGCCCCTGACACTCTCCCACCCCCTGCTCCAGTTCATCAGCACATACTGTTGGCTCTGCTCGGAAACTGTGTCTTAAACCCAAACTCTCCTCCTTATCCCCCCTGTAAGCGCCCGAATCAAAGCTGCCATCGTCTTTCACCTGCACTATCGCGCAGCCTACCCAGTGCGATCTCACTGCTTTTTCCCTTGCCCCGTTCAATCGATTTTCCAATCACCAACCAACATGACAGCATATAGCAGAAATCAAGTCATGCACTCATTGCTAAAATCCTTCCAGTAGTTTCCCATTGCATTAAAATAAAACCCAAAGTTCTCAAGACTGGCCCCAAGGCCCTGTTGAGCTGATCCCTGCCTCCCTCTCTGTAGCCCTCCTCCACCACTGCCCTATTCTTTGCTATATTCTAGTCACACTGGGCTCCTTTCTAACCTTCTACATTCCTGTCTCAAGCCTTTTTCTTGCTCTTTCTTCTCTTGGATTCTTTTCCAAGACTCTGAATGGCTACTCCTTTTCACTATTTTGCAAGCAGGTCTTCCCTGACCTCTTGTCCTTTCTCATGAAAGTCGCTCCACTGCTTGACTTGATGGCCTGTACAGCGCGATGACTCTGTTCAGAATCTGCCTGTGGCTTCCCATTACTCACAGTAAAGTGCCTTCCACAGCCGGAATAGTCTGTTCTCTGCTGTTTTTCCAACATTTCAAGTGCCCTCCTAACTCAGGCCCTTTGAATGTACTATTTCTCCCACCTGGAATATTCTCATCCCAAAATCCACATGAGTTAGCCTCTCATGCATTCAGGTCTGGCTCAAGTGTCACTTACCAGGTAAATCTTCCTTCATGACCCTAATTAAGATCTCCGCTGCCATCAGTATCCCTCACTTTTTTATTTGCCTCAGAATACTTACATGTGTCTACTTAAGAAACATACAGACCTATAGAAAATTTTTATGAGTTTATTTGAGCCAAACTAACAATTGCCAGGGAGCAAAATTTCAACACATTGAGAAAATGCTCCACAGAATAGTAGTTTTACACCTTATTTGATACAGTACAATCAAAGCAGGAGGCATACGGAAGGTTACATGGAATTCATTGGTGATGATAGGTTAGGGAGGCAGGAGAGAACAAAGCGGGGAAATCTCTGAGAATGGATAAAAAATAAACTGAAGAGACAAATAGTTCTATCACACTGGTGGGTACGGGATAGTTAACAATTAACATTTATAGCACATAGAGATGGTACGCAAGAGAACCAGATAACAATGAGGGGTTCTGTGGTCTCTGTGTTCTGGTGGGAGATTGTGCCCTGAGGGGCCTGAAAAAGACTACTCCAACATTCCAAAAGTATGTTATCATAGAGGCAAAGAGACAGTAGACAGGCTCAATTAAGGTAAAGATTGACACTCCCCATGACTCTGGCTCTTAGCTGGGAAGTTTGGATTGCCGTGGGCCTCTGAATGTGGAGGGTCGCCATGCAGTCCTCCCCTGACATTGTCAGGTTTAGTATGTGGTCCCTTTTTGAACACACAGCCTGTTAAATATTTATTGTTTGTTTTCTCCCAACTGGAATGTACCATCCATGGGGGAAGGAATTATTTTCTTCACTATTTATTTTCAGTTTTTAGAAGGATAGGTGCTTAATAGTTTCTCATTAAATAAATAACAGACATTACCTAATTTATATGCCTAATTTATATTTTTATGTCTCCACCACCTCCCCATACAGAAACACTTGAAGGCAGCTGCACAGGGAAAGAGGAGGTTCATCCAACCCTGTTTACAAATCGTAACTGATTTTAACTTCTGTATTTTCAGATCTCCCCCCTTCTCTCAGGAGACTTCTCTCCCAATAGCCAGGGGTTACTTCCACTCAGTCCTTGGTTGTTAAAAATAGCACGGCCTGGTACGTATGCATTACTTCTTTTCATCACTGAATCTTTGTAATGCATTCTTAGAAGTGTGATCTCTGGGTCAAAGGGTAATTGCATATGTAAAGTAAAATAAATAACTACTGCCGAATACCACACCCCTCCCCCAGGGCTCATACCATTACCATTTTGGATTTCCACCAGCAATTATGTGAGGCCACAACCTCGCCCTCCATCTGAGTGTGGTTAGGCTTTGGGGGTGGGAGGGTTGCCAATCGGATGGTTGAGAAACGGCCTCTGCGGAGAGCGCCCGTTCCCACCCCTGCCCCAATCCCTCCACCCACTCTCGGGGTTTCCCGCCAGAGCAGCTGAACTGCGAGCAGCAGCGCGTTCCCAACCGCGCAGCGACGGAAAGCGCGGGGCCGCTCCCCTCCCCACACCCGCGCTGCGTCCCCAGCCCGCTGGCTGCGCCCTGCCGGGAACAAACCTTGCACAACACGCCCGAAAGAGGAAGCACAGAAAGGGCTGGAGTAAGCACTTGGGAAGGCTTTTGAAAAAAAATCGGCCTCTCGGGCTTTTGTGGAACCGTCATCTGGCCCCAAATCTTTTAGCTACTAATAAATATATCGAAGCGACAAAGTAGAATCAATTCGCCAGGGGACGCTCCTGAGAGAAGGGGGCGCGGCGCATTTAAAGGGAGGGATGAGACAAGAAGGCACAACCTTTCCTAGAATTAAAAGAAAAAACTTGTTTCTTTAAGGTCGTACTGTAGAGGGGACAAGTAAGAGGAAATGAGGCACAAACCCGACGAATAGGACAGAACCGGCCAGATTTTTCGCAGCCGCTCTCCATCGGTGTTTCTCGTGTGTGGCTCCAGCCAGGCGCCCCCTTTTCACGTCGATGCAAAGTAGCGCCGCAAGCGCCCCACGTCTGCATGCTGCGGAGGAAGGGTAGGGCTGACACCACTTCCTCCCGGAGGCAGCAGACCTGAGTCCAGTACAGCCCAGTGCACCGCGTCCCTTTCCTGGCCGGTGCCCCGACGCGGACCCGCACCCTACCTCCGCCCCCGTCAAGTCCCGCAGAACCGTCAAGGTAAGCTGGGCCGGTCGGCCCGGGAGCTCTGGGAGTTGCTGCTGGGATCCTCGGGGCTGTCGCCGCACCAAGTGTCACGCCCGTAGGGACCCAGCGTTCCCGGGTGAACGCGCGCCATCCCCGCTTAGACCCTGATCCTGGGGTCCCCACCGGCACTGTCCTCTCTTGACCCAGCTCCGTGAGCGTTTGGGGTTGGGACTCGCCTTCCCCGCGCTCGAATTCATCAGATTTGACTGATTTCCTGCCCAGAAAATTACTACCAGAAAGGTCTAACCAGGAACCTGTGTGAGCCGTGGTTGCCTGTCAGCCAGGTCCAAGAGCCTGACCAACTGAGAAGCGGGGATTCCTGGGGCGTATCAGGGCACTGCAGATTCAGTGCAAATCCTGTGGGAATTTGAGTTTCCTTCCTTTAAAACTTTCGGACAGCTGTTTCTTCTTTTTAAAAGTAATGTTTGCTCTGAATGGTCCTTTCGTTTTAAAATAAAAGAGGAAAAAATTTGGACACCAGGCAGAATTTTTGTAATTTGGCTTGGAAACGAATGTCCAGAGTGTGGTTTCATAGCATGAAGGAAATAAGTAAGATGCCCTATATCCCGGAGGACCACAGCGCAGGGTTCCCACTGAAAACCTTAACCAGTGAACCTCTTCCTCTCCTTCTGGGGAGGTATTTTTTTATTACTCACACATGTGGAAGGCTAAATATTCTGTTTCCTAGCCAGTCACAGCAAAATGGTTCAAAAAGAACGTTTAACGTGACCCTAGACAAAGAGAAATGGAGTGACAGAGGAAAGTAACACATAGGGAAAAGGCACATGAGTTTATTACCCCCCGGGATATTGTTTCTGGTGGTATAACGTGGTTTAAACAAAGGCAAGGGTACTAGCTACTACTAATTTTAAATGCTAGGACTTCAACAGAAATTTCAGAAAGAGAACTTTTGTCCCATTGCATA
This sequence comes from Mormoops blainvillei, assembly GCA_004026545.1. Classification (NCBI taxonomy): domain Eukaryota; kingdom Metazoa; phylum Chordata; class Mammalia; order Chiroptera; family Mormoopidae; genus Mormoops; species Mormoops blainvillei. The sequence continues at coordinate 43,809 of PVJD01008823.1, forward strand.
AACCTCCAGTGGCAATTTCCCTCTGGCTTCAGTGAAATACTGAAACGGCCCATGGACAGTCTGACAGTAATGCTGGCTGGCAAAATTCACAGAGGGTCCACTAAGAAATATGTCATGTTTTCCAGATGGTATTTCCTGTCTGCTCAATGTGTCATGAGAGGTCTAAGAAATTTAACATCATCTTAAGACTTTCAGTACTTAATACTTTTCACAGTATTGTTATTCGTGTCTTTTCTGGGTATTTGAGAGACGAGTTCATGTCTGCCTTTAACTAGAACAAGGATGACCTTGATTAAGTTGCGTTAACCTTTCTGGACCTGAAACAATTTACCAGTAAAGTGAGATTATTGGACTACATTACGTCCGTCATTATAATAGCAATTAAGAAATTGCTAGAATTCTTTGAATCTGTCCTATCTAGAATGCCAACAAAGTTAGAATTGCTGATCATTAATCAAAAGGAATTAAGAAAATAATAATAACAAATTTTGTTAGATTCTGAAATATCAACACTTTTGTTTCTCTGAAAACAGAGCCAGCTTCTGACCTATAGATGGCAAATTATCATTCTGTTGAAAAACTGAGTTGATGTGTCCAAGTTTGGGCAAGTCAATATTAGATTTCAAAATTCTTCAACTGTTATTTCTCAAGAAATATAACTTTATAATATGGATTATTTTATGATTTAGTTACTTTAACTCTTAACCACAATACTTACTAAATGATTTAGTCCATTAAATTTTTTGTATTTTTATATCCTAAGGATATCTACTACTTACCCACTTCTTTTGCCTTTTTTCACTTATAAACAAATTTTCTAGATATTTTCATATTATCCTTTGAAAGAACTATTTATAAAATTCACTTGTATAAATGACTGTGTCTAATATGCCACTTCGAATTTCTTTAAACCATCCTACTTTCAAAAAGCATTATTATTTTCATTTACTTCTAACCCTCCTCAATTTTATTTTAATTATTTTTATACCTAACATCTTTTAGTGATTCCACAAGTCTTATAATAAAATTTGCATTTTATAGTCTCTGACACCAAAATCAATTTTATAGAAACTCATGAGTCTTTTTAATAAACAATAGAATGATCTCAGTAATTCTCACCTCAAAATAGAACAATTCTTATTATTAGAATTAATATTTTAGTAGGAAAATATGCATATATTTTATATCAGTCTTGTCTCACTGGTAAGTAGTAATTTAAACTTCAAGTATTTATTATAGATTCAAGTACATAATAAACGCCAGGATTTAAGGCATTGGTATACTGGTTGTATAGTAAAGTTTATATGTATCAAAGTTATAATTACTATGGGAAACACGACTTTTAGAGGAAACTGCTGTGTATTCGGAAAAGTACCAGTTAGATCCCCCTTGAGAAGGAAGAATAGCAGCACTGAGGTGCAGCATTTAAGGGTCTACAGACAGTTCAAGGAGCTAGATTGTACATGAGATGTGACAAGTCAGGACCTGAGGAACACTTCTAGGAACTAGAGGACGTGACCTGCCACCACTGCATCCCGATTTCCTAGCCAAATTCCTGGCACCATAGACAGGACTTCAAAAGTGTTGAAGTGTTGTGAAATGTACAGATGCTGTGTCAGTTCCAACTCTGGGCTGTACCATCGAAATGTCACAAGCCCAGCTGGCCCTGCTGGTACCAACCCCGGAGCATGAGCAGGCAGAAGTGTCCCACGACTCAGAAGTACCACACCTTCTCAGTGCATTCTCGGAACCTTGGATTCATGACTCAGTTTCCAAATTTTTCATCAGCATTGACTATGTGCTTTAATCATTAAGACTCTTGAGAGCTGTTTTCTTTCTTCTTTGTTGACTCAGTTTCCCTTTTATCACCAAATGGTAATTGTAAATAATAATTATAGCTTATATTCTGTACTAGACACTGTGCTAATTTAGATGTGTCATTTCATTAATCCCCACAGCCTGGGCTTATACTATTATTATCCCACTTTCATCATTGAGGAAATGAAAGCAAAGAGAGGTTAAGAAGATTACACAGAGAGTCAGAGCACAGTTGACCTTTGAACCCAGCCAATCTGATGCTAGATCTGCATGTACTGTACCAGGGACAAGGGCTTAAATGGTGAAAAACCATGGGCCCTTTCCTCACTGCACTTCAAGTCTAGCAGGGAGACATCTATGGGCAGTTACAGTCCTACATGTGAGCAACATCTGTGCTAAGAGAACAGATATCGGACCGTTCCATCACACTGGGGTCAGAGAAGGGAGGAGTAAAGGAAGGCAAAGAATTTGCCTTGTTAGTTTTCAGTTTATTAGGTTCTTCTTAGTGGGAAGGCAAGATAATATAATCAATTGTGAAGTTATGATCTTTTTATATGCTTTTTGAAAAAAATAATCTTCTTTGGCAGCAATAATGTGTTTTCATTTTTATCTTTATTGTATTCTAATCTGTCTTGATAGCTTGCAAGTTTGATTAAATCAACAAAGCAGTGAGTATAATATTTTTTCTAATTCTACTGGGGATCTTTCTGATTTGATCTCATATTACAGACTCATCAGTGAGATGGTTTTTCCCTAGACATAATCATTATTCTGAATGTGCTGGTTTTTCAAAAGCATTCAGAAAGCACGCCCATGTATTTGCAAAGATCTCAAACTGGAAATTAGAGTACATTGGTACTTGGGAAGCTGAAATTAGAGTCTCTACCTACCATGGAAATACTTAGTTCAGTAGTATCTTAGTCATTAATGAAGTGACCAAGATTTATTAGTAGGTAACTATAACTTTTAAGTGTAATAAAGAATATGGAATTTAGGAATTGCTGATTTTTCCACATTACTTAGGTTTCTACTTTAAATACAATGCAATCATTTCAAAGATATTTGCCAAGTACTATTCTAGGTGCTTGGGACATATTGGTGAACAGAAGAGACAAAGTTCTCTGCATTCGTGGGGCTTATATTCTGGTAAGGACACACAGACTATAATCAATAGCCATAATAAATAAGTAAATAGTATAGATATTAGTAAGTGAAAAGTGTTATATTAGTTTCAGGTGTACAACATATTGATTAGACATTTATATACCTCACGAATAGAGAAGCCACGTGGCTCAGCTGGTTGGAGTGTCATCCTGTTACCAAAAGGTTGCAGGTTTGATCCGCAGTCGGGCGCATACGGTGGGCAATGGATGGATGTTTCTCACATCAGTATTCCTCTCTCTCTCTCTCCCTCTCTCTCTCTCTCTCCCCCCTCCCTCCCTCTAACTCTCTGTCTCTCCCCCTTCTCTCTCTAAAAAAAAAATCAATAAACATGTCCTAGGCTAAGGATTAAAAAAAAAAAGACAAAGTTGAGCCAAGTAAAGTTACAGTATTATAGAATTTGGTGAGGCTTGACCTCATTGAGAAGATAAGATTTGAGCAGAGGTTTAAAGGAGCTAAGAGGCTATCTGAGGGAACAGTGTTCGAAGCATAAGGAACAGCCAGTGCCAAGGCTGTAAGGTAGAGGGCTGCCTGGTATATTCAAGAAACGCAAAGGCCCATGTAGCTAGAGGTAAGTGGACAGGGAGCGAGTAACAGGAGACGTGGCTGGAGTAGAGGTAATAAGAGGGTGAAGAGGTGGCAGATCAGCCTCTTGTAGGCCATTTAAAAACCTTCAGCTTTTACCCTGAGTCAACTTGAGGGGACATTGCAGGAGTCTGAGAAGAGGAGCAAACCTGATCCTATCTGACATTTAGAAGGCTCACTCCGACTGCTTGAGAACCAACTGGAAGGGGCAAGGATGAGAGCAAGGAGCCTATCAGGAAGCTTTGGGAATCGGCATATATTTTGAAGATAGAACCAACACGGCTTTCTGGCAGAAAGTATGAGGAATAAGGAGACGAAGCTTTTGGCCTGAACACCTGGAATGATGGAAATGTCATCTAGTGGGAGAGACAAGCCTGTAAATGAACGCATTACGGAGTGTCATGTGCAGTGATAGGTACAGAAATAATATGGTGAAGAGAGCGGTTATAGAGACGGCGTTATATGGGGGTGACCAAGAGGCACTTTGAAAGATAAAGGTATTTCCAGGTGGCCCAGTGGAAGAAGGCTACCCTAGGCACCACATGTGCAAAATAGTTCAGCAGCACTGGAGCACAATGCACAGTGGGAAGGAATATGGGAGATTTTGATTTAACACCTGGTTAGTAATATTCAGATTATATTCATGTGACACAGCCACCCCAGTCAGCTTTGAGTCAAATGCTCAGGCACTTGTAATGACAGAATTGTAGCACTCTAGACCAGAACTCTCCAATAGGAATATAATAGATAACTTTACATTTTCAGGAAGGCACATTAGAAACAGTAAAAAGAAACAAGTGACTTCCAATTTAGTAATAAACTTTATTTGATATATACCTAAAATGGTCATTTAATTCATATTACTTATAGTAAATTATATTATATTTAATATTAAAATTAAAATATTAAAAATAATATAATTAAAATAATATTAAAATTACTGATGACCTCTTTTATTCTTTTTTTTGGACTAAGTCATCCAAATCCACTGTGTTTTACACTTACAACACATCTCAGTTTGGACTAGCCACAATTCAAGCCCTCGACAGCCACACATGGCTATCTAATCGGAGGGCACAGCTCTAGATAATTGCACAAATATTGTATCCTGACTGTGTGTTGACTCTTCGGTTTAATGGAGTGTGTTAGATGAATTATCAAATATGTTGAAGGGAACAGCATTTTCTATTAGTATGCAGCCTGTTGCTGGAACCCAGTGTTAACTCATGTTTAAACCTACACTCAGAATGCTTTATTAGCCCTCTAGCAACAAACACAAAACAACCTCAAATTACCATTGCTTGCTTTTCTTTTAATTCTTTCTCCCCACTCCCTAATTGTTGGATTCCACCTGATAATAACAGGGACTGAACAAGAAGGGAAATAAATGGTGGAGCTGTAAGTCATAAACCCACATCCGGCAGAGTGTGCTCTGTTGCCCTAGGCAACAACGGTTGTCAACTCTTTTTTTTTTTCTTTCTGGTTTTACCTACTAGTTCAGAAGAATAACATACCCCCACCAACAGCAACTCTCTGCAGTGGTTCTCAACTCCAGAAATGCACTTCTCTTCCGGGAGAGGAGGGTAGTGATAAGGTTTGGAATGTGGAGCTGGAGGTGCCGTGGGTATGGTCTGAAAAGCCTCAGGGACATTCTGATGCCATCCCTCTCTTGTTCAGAATGGTTAAGAATCTCTTTCCTAGAAAGACTACTTATAGCCCTGGCTGGCATGGCTCAATGGATTGAGTGCTAGCCTCCAAACCAAAGGGTTGCTGGTTCGATTCCCAGTTAGGGCACATGCCTGGGTGGCAGACCAGGTCCCCAGTAGGGGTACATGTGAGGGTCAACCACTCATTGATGTTTCTCTCCCTTTCTTTCTCTGTCGCTTCCCCTCTCCCTGAAAATAAATAAATAAAATATTTTTTTAAAATAAAACAAAACAAGAAACACTACTTACAGATGTCCTTCCCACTTGGCTTAGTCTTTAAAAAAATGTGCCTGACCTAAAAAAAATGGCACTGCAACCCGCTGTCCACGTACACAGAAATGTAACAGAAATGCAGCAGATAGAAGTAACTATCCAGTTGTGGATTTGGGAATGTGTGTGTGTATGTATGAATAAGTGACTGACATTTGTCTCCACTGGTGACTTTAGAGGAGTAATATAGTAATAAAAATAATAATGATGATTACAATAATAGCTGAGATTAGATTAGTATAACTAATATCACTTTATATGTGCCAACTCTATACTAAGCAGTTTACAGACACCATCTCATCCTTCAGAGGCAGGGACTATTTTCATTGCCATTTCATAGATGAGAAAATGAAAACAACAGAGAGGTTGAATAGCTGGCCCAAGATCACGCAGCAGCTAACTGTATTTGCTGAGTACACGATGTGTGTCACACAGCTGGGTGAAAATACAAGATTCCATGCCTGAACTCACAGTGTGATGTGAAAGACAGACACACCATTTATATCAGATCTGGACACACAGACACTGTAACCGCAATGTGAGCAAAGTAGCTACCACTTTCCACCTCTTTGCAATCACAATCCCCATTCTCAGAAGGCAACATGGCATTGGCTTTTGAGTTAGACCTGCGTGCGGTCAGTCCACCACTCGCATGAGTTCACACAAATTATTCAACTTCTCTGCGCCTGAGTTTGATAAATTTATTCCTGTACTATTACTGTTCTGTTTTAATTATTGTCATTGTCAAAGTCTCTCATTATTTCCCCAAAATTTCCTCTGAATTTGACTCTGATTAAATTACATATGTATATATGTAGCTTTCATTGTGGTTATTTTTTAGATAGTTTGAAATTCTTCTTTTGAGATTTTCTTCTCTGATATCTAAGTTGTTAGAAAAATGCTTTTCTCTTAAGGATGTTTAAATTTATTTAATCTTTTTAATTAATTTTTATTTTTATTATATTTTGGTTAGAGGGTGTAGCTTGTATAATTTCTCCTTTAGGGAATTTATTGAGATTTTCCTGTGTATGACTAGTTTTTAACAAATAGCTTGTGAAATAAACCTAATTTTTACTCAAATCATATACAGTATTTTTATTTTTTTCTTCCCCATTAATCAGTACAATATAAAAAGGAAGTATACTACCATTGCTAAGGTCATAATTTTGTAAGCCGAAGTTTCAGTATTCTTTTTTGTAAAACATTGATTTAGTCTTCAAAATAGTTTGCAGAAATAAAAATATATTGTTGGTTGTAAAGTTTAATGATGAATCAGTTCTGAACCAAGACAAAGTAATGCTAAATTCTTAATTGCACCAGTTGTGTCCAGAAAACAAAGAAAATAATTAGCCCTGACTGATGTGGCTCAGTTGGTTGGGCAGATGGTCACCTGTTTGATTCCTGGCCAGGGCACATGCCTGGGTTGCAGGTTCAGTCCCCAGTTGGGGCGTGTGCAAGAGGCAACCGATCAAGTTTCTCTCTCACATCGATGTTTCATTTTTCTCTCCTTCTTCCTCCCTTTCCTTCTCTAAAAATAAATAAATAAATAAAATTTTTTAAAAAGGAAAGAATTAGCTGATGATAAGAAAAACTCTCCCTGGAAAGTTACTGACCATAATAACGAAAAAAGAAACAAATTAATTACCAATTTTATAATAAAATAGTCATTATAAAATTTTTCAGTCAGAAACAACACATGAAAAATACACTTTGGTTTGCATTTTCTTATCGCTAAGAACTTTAGAGTCTCAGCAAGAAAGACAAGGAACTGTCGCAATGCACTTTCCACTTCAAATTGTCCTCTATTTCAAATTGATCCCCAACAATGTTTTGAAGAGTGAAGTCACAACTGAGTGGGGTAGAGAAGAGTCTCTTTTCCCCTCTTGGTGAGAAGCTCTCACAGTAGAACTTAATAAAAAGCCAACATACGACATGGGAGAAAAAATTTGCAAATCATATATCAGATATAGAGTCAATATCCAGAATATATAAAGAACTCATTCAACTCAATAACAAAAGAACGCTTTGATTAAAAAATGCACAGAGGATCTGAATAGACATTTTTCCAAATTAGACATCCAAGTGGCCAACAGATACATGAAAAGGTGCTCAACATCACTAATCTCATGAGGGAAACACAAATCAAAACCACGATGACCTCTCATTTCATTCCTGTTAGGAAGTTTTCATCCAGAAGATAAGAGATAAGTGTTGACAAGGTAACTGAGAACAAGGAATCCTTGTGCACTATTGGTGAGAGTTTAAATTGGCTCAGCCACTATGGAAAATGGCATGGAGGCTCCCCAAAAAATTAAAAATAGAACTACCAAATGGCAGCAGTCCTACTCCTGGGTAGGACTCCATTCAAAAGAAATGGAAGGATCTCAAAGAGAAATCTGCACCCCCCTGCTCATGGCAGCATTGTTCACAACAGCCCAGCCATGGAAACAACCTAAATGCCCATCAGTGGATGAATGGATGAAGGAGGTGTGGCTTTTCATGAAGATGGCACTGAAAGTGAAGAAGGAAGCCCCTGCCCCCCACCATAACAAAACAAACAAACAAACAAAAACCTGAAGCCAAAGCAAAGGCTTTGAAGGCAAAGAAAACAGTTCTGAAACATGTCCACAGCCACAAAGAAAAGAAGATCCACATGTCACCGACCTTCTGACAGCTGAAGACACCGCAGCTTTGAAGGCAACCCAGATATTCTCGGAAGAGAGTCCCCAGGAGAAACAAACCTGACAGCTATGCCATCATCCAGTCCCCCCTGACTACCAAGTCAGCCACGAAGAAGATGGAAGACACCAGTACGCTTGTGTTCATTGTGGATGCCAAAGCCAACAAGCACCAGATCAAACAGGCAGTGAAGAAGCTCTGTGACATTGACGTGGCCCAGGTGAACACCCTGATCAGGCCTGATGGAGGGAAGAAGGCATATTTTCAGCGGGCTCTCGCCTCTGATGCTTTGGATGTTGCCAAGAAAATTAGCATCGTCTAAATTGAGTCCAACTGATTGATTCTTTTTTTTAAATTTTAAACTTTTATTGATTTTAGAGAGAGGAAAAGGGAGGGAGAAACAGAAGGAGAAAACATCCACCAGCTGTCTCCTGCACATGCCCTGGCTGGGGACTAAACCCACAATCCAGGCATGTGCCCTGACCGGGAATGGAACCTGTAACCCCTTCGGTTCGCAGGATGATGCCCAACCAACTGAGACAACTGGCCAGGGCCAGCTGGCTACTTCTAAATATAAAAATTTTACACTGTAAAAAAGAAAAGATACACACACATATATATACATACACACACACACACGCACGCACGCACGCACGCACGCACGCACACACACAGTAGAACATTATACAATTATGAGAAAGAATGAAATCCTGCCATTTGCAACTACATGGATGGACCTCGAGGGCATTATGAGAAGTGAGATAAATCAGAAAAACCTAAATACTGTATGATGTCACTTACATTTAGAATCTAAAAGAGAAAAAAGAAGAACTCCTTAAAACAGAGAGTAGAATGGCGGTTACCATGGGCTGGAGGGTAGGAGGAACTGGGAAGATGTTGTTTAAGGTACAAACTTGCAGCTAATAGGTAAATAAATCCTAGAGCTCTAATCTACAGCATCATGACTATAGTTAGCAATGCCGGATTATAAACTTCAAAGTTGCTAAGAGACTACATCTTAATTGTACTCACCACAAAAAAGAAATGAAAATTATTTGGCATGATAGAGGTGTTAGCTAGCACTATGGTGATAATTATATTGCAATATATAAATGTGTCAAATCAACACATTGTACACCTTCACACATACAATGTTAGATGTCAGTTTTCTCAATTTTAAAACATGTATATGAAATATATATACTTGGTTTTGTTTACATGCCTTTTAAGTCATTCTATGGACTTGAAACCAATTGTGACTCTTAACTCTATTTTAAATTGTGAGACCAATACACTGTAGAAAATTTGGAAAATAGACAATCTTTCACATGTTGAGTTGTTATCTTCTAGTATTTTTCTATGTCTTTGGCTTTCTTATATTATTATAATATTATAATATAAATTATTTTATCCATTATTTTTACTTAAATGTTATTACAGTCTTCATAGCCATCATTTTTAATGGTAACAAGAAAAACATTGTGTACATACAGTAATTAATTCTTCCCATATTTGTTAGCTACTTGGATTGTTTTTAATTTCTTACTCTGGCCAGGTGGCTCGGTTGGTGGGAGCATCATCCTGTGCACCGAAGTGTCAAAAGTTTACAGCCGATCGATGTGTCTCTCTCATCTCCCATCACCCTCTCTCTCCCTCTCCCCCTTTTCCTTTCTCCTCTCTCTAAAATCAATGAGCATATCCTTGAGTGAAGATTTTTAAAAATTAATAGTTTCCAATAATGCCATGGTTTCATCTTCAGGCATATAGAGCTCTTTCATAGTTTATAAATTCCCTTGAATTAAATTCCCGAAGGTTGAAATAGTAAACAAAAGAGAAAGAACATTTCCATGATATTTAAATATTTAATAAATATTTATTGATGAACAAATGAATATAAAGGAGGGTCTTTTAAAGCTCCAGGATATTAGGTCATGCTTGGAAAACTCACTACTTGTAATGATCAGAAAACAGAATCAGTAGATCTTAAAAGTTCTATCACAAGAAAAAAAACGTTAACTGTGTATTGTGACAGATCAATAACTAGACTTATTGTGGTAATCATTTCACATTATATACAAACATTGTATCTTTATTGTGTACACCTAAAGCTAATATAATGTTATATGTCAATTATACCTCAATTAAAAAAGAAAACAGAACCTAAATTAAACAGGAAGGAGTTTATTATCAGGTGTACAACTACATACAAAACTGGGGAGATCAGGCAGTTAGGTCTAATTTTAACAGTCAGGAATAACACTGCCAGGAGAAATGCCCAACCATGCACTTAGGACTGCTCCAGCCAACCCCCACTCCTCAGTCTAAGATGACAGGGACAGGACAGCTGCCCCTGGAAGATTCTGTTTCTGCACATGAGGCTCTCACCTCCCATTGCTCATAGGTCTTACATCACTATGTCTCCTTGACTGGATGACAGGAAAAACCTTATCTGCAAGGGAGTGTGGGAAATGTCATGTCTAGATTATTTTCAGCATCAGTACTAAGAGAACACATCATAAAAGCAGCTTGGAGAATGGTCCAAAAGCCAGCTGGTAATACCTACCATGAAATTATAAAGAAGGGAAGGGAGAGAGGGAAGAAAACCTTTTTTTTTCCTATCATTCTTATAGTTTTACTGTTACACTTAGGTTCTTAACTGAACTTGAATTTGTATATGATAGGGATCTGATTTCATTTTTTCTCCAAAAGATAGCCAGTTGCCTCGATATCATGTATTAAATAATATATTATTTTTCTACTGGTTATTAACTGCCAACTTTTTAATAATATTAAATTTGAACTCTGAAATCTCTGTTCTCTTCCAGTTGGTTTATTTGTACAAATTGCAAAGTATCAAAATTTTTTTCCTTAAAATACATTTTTTGTTATTTAAAAATAACATTTTTTTCTCAGATGAAGTTTAGAATCAGTTTGTTTGGTTATTTTACCTATTTGGGGGCTTAATTGGAATAGCAAAAAGTTTTGTCTTCATTTAGGGAGAAAATGACATCTTTACCATATTGAACGTTTCCTTCTAGTGACATGGTAGTGTCTCCGTTTGTTCAAGTCTACCTTTATACCATATAGTTGTCTCTATCCACAGTTGGAAAATTGCTCGTTATTATTTCTATATTTTTCACATCTTCTGTTGCTGTTGTAAATTTGATCTTTTTGCCATATTATTTCCTAACATTTATTGCTGGATGTATAGAAATGTTATTGTTTTGAATGTATACATTTACCTTAGATCAACCATCTTATTAGTTCTACTCACTTCATTCTCTGAAATTTTCTGTGTAGGCAATTATATCACCCACATATTATGCTAATTTTGTCTTTTCACTATTGCCAATGTGCCAAATCCACTGCAGTGCTTTTGTAAATAAAGTTTTATTGGTACTGGCCATTCTTGTTTACACGTTATCTACTGCAGTTATTTCCCTACAACAGCAGACGAGAGTAGCTGTCACAGAGATCATTTGACCTGCTAACCCTAAAATATTTATTACCTGGCCCTTTAAAGAAAAAGTTTGCCAAATCCTGCCATAGGTTATCTGTAAATTTGAGATCTTTTTTCTGGACTTTTACTTTCTAAGACCACCTGAACAAATGTTAATAATAGCAATAATGATGAGACACTCTGGCTTGTGTCTGACTTTAATAGGAACATTTTCTGTGTTTTACAATCAGGACAATATTTGCCAATGGTTTCTGAGAGGTTTTTCTCAGGAATGGATATTGGATTTTACCAGCTGCCAGTTAATCATACTTTGAGATGATCATATGAGCTATCATTTAATATTTAATGTAGTGAATCACTCTGTTTCATACTGATGAACTGTTCTCGTATTCCTAATTATTACATATTATTCTTTTAACATACTCTGGAATTAATTATCTAAAATTTTATTTGGGATTTTTGCATCTATGTTTATAAGTGATATTAATTTATTTTCTTATTTTCTGATTGTGTTTTTATTAGAAACCTATTCTCATTATGTCATCTTCAATTTCTTTGAAGACATCAGTGGAAATTCCTTAAAAATCATTTTTCTGTTTCTCTCACCAACCCTGTATCCTCAGGTGTCAGTGATCCGGTTCTTAGTCGCAGCGCTCCCATACTCTTGTTTTCCCTCCAGCACCCTTAAGTGTTTCATGACCGCTGGTAACTGATTCATAATTTTCATTGAAGGACTCGAATAATACAGGAATGTGGCATGCATTTACTTGGCAGCTGTGGCAAGCCTCTTTCTTGACTAGGAAGCTCACTGTAGGGTCCCGGAGATGAATGTGGGGCTTGATAGATAGGCAGCTTTCCCCTAGAGTTTGAGTAACAGTCAGACATGTGAGTTTCAGGCCCGCCTAAGAGCTGTTTGCTGAGACCAGCAAAGCTTTGTGCTGGAGGTGGGGCAGCTGAGCGATCGCAGTGTGGAGGTTTCACTTGCCCTCCTTTCTGATTTGCTTGATTGAATCATTGATTGGATAGTTGGCTGGTTAGATTGGGGTCTGCCTGTCTGTTATGGGGCCTTGAACTTTCCAGGCACTGCTCTACTTGTGTTGGGGAGCTCAAGACTCACCCAAGGAACCAGTGAGACATTGCCCCCATTATTTAAGGCGAGCCTTCTTGCTGATTTTAGAATGGGGACAATTGTGGCGGTTCATTGCTCCTTGTGACAGAGAAGTCAAACGGCCCATAGCAGTCAGTCTTTTAAATAATCCCGCCTCCAATTGGGTGTCCCCAAATTCTCGTCCTTGCCAATCCTGACCTTGGGTGTTTTTCTTGGTGAAATCTTTAGCAGCTGCCCTGTAGGCCCATGGTAGACTACTGTTTCCTTAGCTCTAGTTATTCAATGTACAGAGCCCCTTCTCCTTAATATCTCCCAGAAATTCCTCAAAATTTTTGTCCAGTAATGCCATCCTTCTTTGCTTTCCAGACTGTTACAGTAGACTCATCTCACTGGAATTTTAAGAGCGTGTATACTCGCTACCCACTATTTGGAACCAGAGGTTTTCAGTGCATGTTAAATACGCCTGCCTACATGCGCGCACCACCATGTGCCAGTCCGTGTGCCAGGGCCTGACTCTGCTAATGTAGTCCTCGCAGCATTTGTATGAGTAAGGTTTTCTTATCCCCATTTTACAGACGAAAAAGCTGAAACTCCACAAGATTAAGTTGCTCAAGGTCATGCAGTAATTAGCATTGAACCCAGTTTTGACTCAACCAGGCATCCCATTCATGCCACATAAGTTTTCTAATAGAGCAGGGCCCCAGCAAGTACCATCTGAATGATGATCAAGGGTAATTCCAAGTTCCTTATTTACTGTTTTTATTTTCTCGATAAATGAATTAAACAGAATCGATGTAAGAAACTAACTCTAACAAACAGAAGACTCCGGAGCACTTTGTGTTTTCGAGTACATTATTTCCATTCCGTGCTTGTTCTTCCTCAGAGCTGTAAGAAATTTAAAATGCAGTAGCTATAGAGTGGTTGTTATCATGGGTAGGCTGTGTGAAGAATATGTGTAGTTAAATAATAAAGGCTCTCATTTGCCACATATAAAAATAATACCCATGGGATAATTGTGTAAATATCCTTCACAAAGAAATTAGAAAACTTCATATAGAGCCATTAAATATTATCAGGTGTCCACTGAGCTGAGAAGCACCCTTTTTGCTTCATAGATGTGCTCAGATCTTTGCTATTTGGCAGTTAGTGGTGCTCCACAGACAAGTTCATTTCTCTCTAGGTGGCCTTATCAGAGACTCAAATTCCTGTAATTTTCATGACAAATATCTCATGCTTATGGCCAAAGAAATTAAATCAAATTATTAATGCTAGCATTATTACATGTTATATATTGCCATGATATAATAACTAATTGTAATTGATAAATTAATGATTTTAATTCTGATAAGTAGATACAAGGTTTAAATTCTCCATAGGAAGAGCACTGACCTTTTTAAATTAAAAAAAAACAACAGTATAATCTTGTCATTAATTTTTAGTTTTTGCCATCTCCTTATTCTCATCTTTAGGTGGCTAAAGACCGACATTTGGGCTTTTTTTCTATGCGTTGAATTTTGACATGACCTTGTCATTTACCGGATGTGTGCCCTTGCATGAATCATACTTTAATCTTAGAGACTCCATTCCTTCACCTGCAAATGGGGATGACACATAGCATTTGGCAGAACAGCTGAAAGGACGAGAGGGCTAGCATACAAAGCGTGGTATGGTGCTCGACACATGGAAGGTACTTTACAAATGGTACTTATTATTGTGTTTATTTGTTCCTTTTCTCTATTGCTGCCTAGTAAAGCACACCAAATTTAGTGCTGTGAAACGGGCACTTTTACTAGGGTCACGGATCTTGTGTCAGGAATTCGGATGAGCTTGTCTCAGCTCCACGATGTCTGTGATCTCAGATGGAGAACTGAACAGCTAGGGGTGACCCACACACCTAGAGAATAGGCTTCTCTGGAGAGTTTTCCACTCACGTGCCTGGCTGCTGGGCTGGGCAGGGACTGGTGACCGGAGAGCCTCCTGCGGCCCCTCCTGGTGGCTCAGGGTGTTACGGCGTGGCCGCCAGGCTTGCATGTCTGGAGGGAGATCTGAGACGCCTTGGGGGTGGCCTGCCCTCCAAAGCCACACGATGTCACTTCCATCATACTGCCTCCATCAAAGAAGTCACAGCCTGCTCAGGTTCAAGTGAGCAGACATAGACCACATGTTTTAATGGCAAAAGTGTCCAAGAACTGGAGGCCAACAATTAGCATCATTATCGTTATTATACTGTGGATATGCTTTTTGTCATGAATAAGGAAAGGAAGTGCCTCATAATCCTTCAGAAATTGCGTAAATATTTGCTTCAAGAGGGTATGCGGTGCCCGGAGCAGGAACATTAATGGTAAAAATGAGTTCGATTCCTCAGTATCTAAGGTTAAACACCAGATTCTTTTTCATTCTGTTTCCTAAAACAATCAAAAATATGATAACTTCTTATGCATTTTTAACGTTGAGATGATGCAAGGTATGGCGAGCGCCTTCTTTTCTTGTGTCCGTCACAAACCGCTTTTGTCTGGGTTACTGGTTTTGATTCTCGTAATCCCTCCACTTTCTGCTTTGTGTGGGCCTTATTTATTTATTTGGACTTTACCATCTACTTATACAGCAGTGGTTCTCAAACAATAGAATCACAAGAAAGGCTTGTTAAAACACACATTATTGGCCCCCACCCCCGAAGTTTCTGATTCAGTCATTTTGGAGTGCACCTCAAGAATTTGCATTACAAAGCGTCTGGGCAGGTGCTGATGCCCCGGTCTCAGGACCCCACACTGCTGCAGCGGAAACGCAGGGCCAAATCCAAAAGTTAACTTTGTCCCTCTCCTACAGGAGACACTCGTACTGACTAAAAAAGAGCAATGACAGTACAACCACTGTTACCACTTACTGAGCATCTAACATGTGTCAGACATTTGGTAAGCCGTTTGCACACATTATCTTATTTAATCCTTACAAAACCCCAGTGAAATTGTCCCACATTATAGATGTAGAAACTGAAGCTATTAAGGGCGCGAAGGCTTCCCAGCACCAAGCCACAGTCAGTGCGGAGCTGAACCCAGATGTTGCAGGATGCAAGTGGCTGCTCTTCCTACCCGCTGCTACCTACCCCACCGCCTTCTCAGGCTGCCGAAATAACAGCTCACCCAGAAAAGGAATCGGCTCTCTTCTCTGATCCCCTATTATTTTATTTATGTCTGTTACATTATTGCTTCCTAATATTATTTTCATGTCAGCCATCCTCTTTAGAATGCGACCTTCATTCATTTAACAAATATGCAAGGTGTGGATTCTAGCAATTACCACAGAGTCTGCCGGAGAATTTGCTTTCCATAAATGCTTCTCGAGCTACTGAATGAATGAATTCACAAGTGAAAAATCATGATAAAAACACTATCATTGTATATGCTAATGAGTTTACAGGAAAATAAACAAGTGATCGCTTTGCGTTTGTGTGTCACCCATCTCCCTAGGCCATGCCAACCTGAGGGAACAATTGGGAAATACGGTTATTATCTAGCCACCCTCAATGGCGTGTCTGCAACCCCAGCTCAGAGCTCTCTGCCCTCCCCGGCTCACTCCTGGAGCCCTGAGCATGTCTCACCTGAACCCTCAGACATGACTGCCCTGCTCCAGGGACTGCATTCATTCCTACCGTACCGCCTGCGAGGCCCCAGCTATGGCACTGATGCCGTCCCTGCAGGTTATATGTTGTTCTTGTGGTGGCTTCACTTTCGCCTTTCCTGAGGCGGCGCTTTGCCTTCCACGTTTGATTGCTGTGCAATGAGCATGGACGTAGCAGTTATTCAGGACAGTTCCAGTGTTACCCACAAAACGGACCTGTGTTCTTAGTTTCTTTAGGGTCTCTAAAGATACAGTATATATATATTTTTAACACTCTCCCCTTTCTTTCAATGCACGACCTCCCTACCCCACCAAATACAACCAAGAACATCCCTGCAGCCAGGTGGTTTTCCTGGTGGGAAAGAGATGGGGCGAGAGGGAAGATTCAGGTCAGGAGATCGCTGACTCTAATACGCTGTAATCAGCATCATTCTCCT
The DNA here is from genome assembly GCA_004026545.1 of Mormoops blainvillei. NCBI lineage: Eukaryota > Metazoa > Chordata > Mammalia > Chiroptera > Mormoopidae > Mormoops > Mormoops blainvillei. The sequence goes on from PVJD01008823.1 coordinate 60,651, forward strand.
CTCCAAAACCATGATGGGAGTGTCTGCCCTCGACCTGTGTCCTTGCGCACGGGATTCCCAGGCTTCCCGGAGACTAGAAAAATGGCTGCAGTTTCAGTTGCTTCATGGTCTACAGACCCATTACTGAGCTCTGTGATCTACGCCAGGCCCTGTTCTGTGCGTTTTGCATGTATTAATTTCTAGAGTTCTCACTTTGACCCCATGAGGGAGCTTATTATCACACTTCTTTCAAACATGAGAGGAGGAAACAGAGATGTTAAGTAACTTACCCAAGGTTACAGAGCCAACAAGTGGCACTAGACTCTGTTCTAGATGCTGTTTTTGTCCTTGTGGAAAGGTCTTGTCTGTTCTGTGTGGCTCAGTGGTCCCCCAGCCCACGGCCCACCTAGGTGGGCCCACATGTCATGAGAGAAATGCACACAGAATAGAAGCCTACCGCACTGCACCTCAGCTATCTATGGAAGATGGTTTTGGAGGGGGAAATAGACATTTTTGTTTTATTTTAAGAGATGAATCACCCCAAATGTGGGGGAGTAAAAATTCAGTTCCTTTTGCGCTTTAATATAAGAGAGTGAAAAGTATTGTCAGTAACATCTTTGAGGGAGAAGAGAGAAAATTTACTAAAAGAAATAGGGAAAGAATTAAACCTGGATTGCCACTGAAAATTGTTAAATGTACCTCAGGTGTTTCTGGTATAAATTTTTGGCATGACATGTTCCACCCTCATGGATATCAGATGCATGAACAGCCACAGATATGGCTGCAAATACTTGCAAATACCGAGAAATGGATGGGACACACACCGCTTGGGCTCACAAATGCAGCCTGTATCACTCTTGGCTGTTATCTTCACCGACGGCCCCAGTCCTCGAGGGCTTTGGTGCCAGGTGCAGGACATTGAACAAGATACAAAAACAGAAAGTGCTTCACCCCACAGAAAGGCAAGAATTGGTTGATATTTCCAGCTTTATCCTTAGTCCATGCTGCGTATATTTTTTCTGCAAATGAAAACATCTGGCTCATACCATCATGTCTTGAAAGGAAAAGCAAACTATAAATCTCCAGTAATAAAGAACTGATTAAATGATGGTGCAATGCATCCACATTAAAGATGCTTGGAGCCCTGAAAATGACTGTGGAAGAATTCCAAATGATAGAGAGGGAAGCACTTTACAACATCCATGGACCCCACCTTCTCAGGAAAGTTGCCCATGTTCTTATCTCTATTTCCCACTTACTTCTGAAGGTGTCCGTTCGGCTACCACTCTCACTGTTCCTCCTGAGATAACCAGTGACTTCTGTGTGGTTAAAGGCAAAGGTCCCTTTTCAATTCTCATCTTTAGAACATTCAACATTCTTATCATATTTCATTGATTAATTCATTACCATTTTCTTTTTGGAGTGGTGGTGTTGCGTTAAATGATCAGAAACATTTTAGGATGTAGCAGGCAGCTGTTCATGGAGTTATACAGCACTTCATGTTAGTATTACGCTTAAATGTGAGACTTCACTTCTTCAGACTGAAAATCTAAAGACTCCAAATGAAGAACCTGAGATGTGCAGAGCCAGGACACTTGACAGACAGAGTCTTGCTCCTTAAAGCCCTTGGAGTCTGCAATATAATCGTTAGGCTTATCAAAGAAAGTTATGAACTTTCTATTTTTCTTATTTGTTTTAATTATTTACTTTTCTTTATTGTCTTAAGCATTGATGGAAATGAAACAACTTCTCTTGAATTCTACTTAAAAGCATTTGATAGGTAGGCGTTTGGTACCTAAAAGATAAAATTCTTCGTGATGCATAAATCTGCCCTATCATTTCCTTTTGACTTTGAAAATTACAATCAGATCTTTGGCAATTTCTGGTGCCATTAATTAATGTTCTGGTCTGTGAATGGCAGCCCTCCTCAGACAATAATTTTGTATTTCAGTACTGCATCATTGTAAATCTTTTTGAAAGCTTTTTAAATGATGATTTAGGATCCAAATTTAAATTCAGTTGAACTGTGTGTTCTAGTACCAGTACAGAAACTCAACTTAAATGACAGTTACATGAATAGACACCTTTTCTGCTCTACTCAGTTTGTACATGAAAAACTACATCATACCTGATCTGCTGGTACAGCCAAATTTCATATTCTACTGGATGAATCATGATTTCAGAAGCATTAAAATGTAAACATAATGTTTTTGAATTGAAGAAATGTGTTGCCTTTGTTTTTTTCCTTTTGGTTTCAGGGTTTTCTGTTGTTCTGTAGCAACCTATAGATTTATTCTGCAATTAGAAACAACTCAAAACAGACCATCAGTCCTAGAGTGGCATCAGCATAGACCCAGCACTTTCGTGGCTGCGTGCCGTGGCAGACCCCCCTGCGGGCTGCCTGTGCTTTCTAAGCACAGCCTGGATTATGTGTTCTATGCGGTGCCGATTCCCAAGCCTCAGTGGACATGCCTGCTCTCATCGCTCCAGTGGTGGCTAAGACCATGACTCTTAATTATTCAGAATCTTTAGTAGATATGCCCCCTGCACTCATGGAAGTTAAAAAGCCATTTGACACTAATATCCTCATGCTTGGAAATTGAAGAATTTTAACAGCCACAGAGGGAAATCTTCCTTGCACCAGAACACATTGGTCTTCGCTGCCAAAACGAAATGAAAAAATTGAAGTCAAAGTGTTTTAGCCTCTTCCCCTTTATTCTTTTCCACTTTCAACTTAGAGTCTGGAAACAGAAAGGAGAACACCAATTTTTTTTAATCAACAATAAAAATCTTACAATTGCAAGATAATTTCCATTTCAACCTGTTTGTTAAACAAGACACCCAGACCCAGGCATATGCTTTCCTCTCCTTTGGTAAGGGTGGGTCTCAAGGTCATGGCCCCCGACATGGACCTTACACGGTTTTAATGAGAATTAGATGAGACAACATATCAGCAGAACATGGGACAGATTTTTTTTTTACATTGTCTCTGCCTGACTTTACTTTTTATTCTCCCCTCTTCCTCTTCCTCTTTCTTTTCTGTTTTACTTTGCTTTGCTTTGCTTTGCTTTTTAAAACTCAGGTCTGTCTGACTTAAAAAACTGTTTCTTTTTTCCCTCAACTGTTTGTTTTGAGCTTTCAAAACTTCAACAACAACAAAAGTCAGAATAGTTCAATGGACACCCATATTGCCTGAACCCAGATTTACCATTTATATTTTATCGCACTTACTGTATTTTTTCATCACTTATCTGTTAAGAACAGACATTCTCTTATACAACCAAAATACAATTATCACACTCAGGAAATTTAATTAATTTAATATATTTTTCTGACTTATAGTCTATAGTCAATTTTTCCAAATTATCCCAAAGGTGTCTTTTTTTTTTTTAAAGAACCCAGCCCAGCTATTTTGTCCATTTCCCTCATTTTGGAATTGCTGTGTCGACTCCTCTTTACTAGCTAGACTCAGGCTACACGCGTTGGCAGTGGTGTTACAGAGGTGATGCCGCATCCCCAGTCTGTCACATCAGGAGCACGTGATGTCAGAATGTCTCATCAATGATGACTCCAAGTTTGATCATTTGGTTAAAGTGTGTGGAGTTTTCCATTTAAAGATATTCCCTTGGAAAATTGTGAAGTTACATGTTTCTCTGTGTCATATACTCTTTCACTTCTGAGACCTGTTGAGCACTTTGGGTCATATTCAACCATCTCACCTCTCTCGTACCCTGGAGCCTGACTCCACAGAGTTGCAGGGTGTGGGGTGAGACTTTGAGTGAGTGTCATTCCCCAGCTGCCTTTCACCCTCTGGTGTCAGCTTCCATGTTTATTCTTGTCACCCACTGCGGTGCTGAAGAATCATTTTCTCTTTCTTTTTAAACCTGTCTCTTCCTCTCTTCGTTTCTCCTCCAGTGCTCTGCCGTCAAGCATTCACTTACTCAAAATACAAAAATACTCAAATACTTTTGAAGGTCTTTCATGACCAAGGCAGGCACTGTGCTCAGCACTAGGAATACAAAGGTGTCCGCGGGCCTCATGAAGTTTAGGTAACTATATTGTATTTTATGTTTTTTATTCATCTGTTCACTCGGTGTCTATCAAGTATCTACATTGCGCTAGTTTCTTGCAATCCAGCAGTAAACAAAACAGTCAAACTCCTGCCCTTTGGGGCTCATGTTCTAGCTTGTAAGCGAGGAGAAAACATGAATAGGGAAAACTGGGGTCATGGGAAAGAACTGATTTTGAAATAGACCAGGAAAGGCCTCAGTAATAAGAGAACATTTAAGCAAAGACCTGACGGCAGTGAGAGAGCAAGCCATTTAGGGAAGTGGGAAACGGGTACTCCAGACAGAGAGAAAACCATGTGCAAATGCACGCTGACAGTGTTAAGGTGCAGCTGGGAAGTCCTGCGAGCAGAGTTAAAGGAGATAAAAGCCGAGAGGCGGGAGCAGGGTGGTGCTAAGTAGCAGTTAAATATGTGAAGTAAGAGAGGAGCTGGGTTAGGGATACACTTTGGGAGCTGGTAGCACACATATGCTCTTAAACCTCGAGATCACCTAGGGGGTGAGCATAGATGGAGCCCAGGAGGAAAACCGGGAGGTGAGGAAGATGACAAGGAACCAATGAAAGAAGCTCGAAGGAGAGGCCGGTGAGGTAGGCAGGGCTGGATCCAGACCCCCAACGCCTAAATCTTAAACGACCTGGGAGACTCCCTTTTATTACAAATAAAAATTTAAGAACAGAACTAAATATTAATTTAGAGTGAGAAAGGAAATCACAACAAATCCTGAATTCTTTAAAATGCATACTATAAGCATCACAAAATCCAAAAAGTAATACATTTATATTATTACTAATTAATTGCCTCATATGTTTTCTTCCACATTTTTGGCTGCATGTTCTCAATCAGCTGTCCATTTGAGGATGAATTTGAAATACGATTTTCTACGGAAGAAGGACATAATTTAGTTTTTCCTCTGGCGTGGCATTCAAAATTAATTTTATTACTGATAGTTTAGAAAAAGTCAACTTCAGCCCTGGCTAGTGTGGCTCAGTGGATTGAGTGCCAGCCTGTGAACCAAAGGGTCACCAGTTTGATTCCTAATCAGGGCGTACGCCTGGGTTGCAGGCCAGGTCCCCACTTAGGAGTGTGCGAGAGGCAACCAATCAATGTATCTCTCACACATCAGTGTTTTTCTCCCTCTCTTTCTCCCTTCCTTCCCCTCTCTAAAAATAAATTTAAAAGAAAGAAAGAAAGAAAGAAAGAAAGAAAGAAAGAAAGAAAGAAAGAAAGAAAGAAAGAAAGAGAGTCAACTTCAGTGTCACAGCTCTCCCTGATAAGGCCTCACCTGTGATACCCTCTGTGGTTTCTTACTCTGGGTTTCTTGCCCAAGAGCAAGACCTCAGAGAAGCAACTACTTCTCTGAAGCAACTACTCCCGCTAGATATGGCATGACACCCTATGGCTCCCCATGGCCCCAAAAGTAGCTGGTCTGGCTCATCCAGGACCACGCGACCTCCAGTTCCTGCCCTCTCCCAACTACTAGGCTGGTCCGGAGGGTGCTGTAAGGTGGCTAGAATGAAGCCCGGGCCAAGGTGACCCCATGCAAGGAGCAGAGCACAGCAGCGTCTCCTTCAGATCTTCTCCCTGGAATAAGGTGGGGTCTACAGTCCATAAGGTCAACTATGGGTCCAGCTCTTGCTGGAGTCCAGGTGAAGTGGAGGTGGTGCTGGCAGCCCACCAGCCTCATTCCAAGCCCTGGGACCCCTACCAGGGTGATCTCCCAGCAGGAGAACAGTGTTCCAGGCTGCCGCTGGGTGCCAGAAGAGGAAAGCAGTCTTAGAAGAACCTATAAGTGAGGAGCCCTGAAGCTTCAAAGTCAATTGACCTCTGTTAGGAGGAAAAGCAGGAAAGAAAGCTTTCATGGAAGCCAAATGAACAAAGTATTCCCAATACGGCGGGATCCATGCATGGTGTTAAGTGCTGTTGAAGATGCTAAGAATCAACCACTAAGTTAGCGAAATGAAGGTCATTGGTAATCTTGACATTGCTTGGTGCCATGGGGGGAACAGAAGTCCAATGGAGTATGTCTTAGTCATAAATACCATAAATTGGATGGCTTAAATGACAAACCATAAACTGTGTGGCTTAAATAACAAAAATTTATTTCCCATGGTTCCGGAATCTGTAAAGAGTCCAAAATCAAGGCTCAGGCAGATCCAGGGTCTGGTGAGCGCCTGTGTCCCAGTTTGCAGAAGGCTGTCTTCTTGTATACTCACTTGGTGGAAAGAGAGAGAACAAGCTGTCTCGTGTCTCTTCTAATGAGGGCACTAATCTCAACAGGAGGGCTCCACTCTCATGCTCTAATGAGCTCCCAAAGTCTCCAACTGCAAATACTATCACATAGGGGGTTGGGGTTTCAACATATGAATTTGGAGTGTGTGGGGACACAAACATGCAGCCCCAGCAGGGTAGATTCAAGAGAATGTAGAGAAAAGCGAGTAGGAAACAGTGTTTCTGTATGAAAATTAAGGTCCACAGTTTTTATTTACAAATGAATGAATAATATTTTTTATTTTCATCTCTTCGAAAAACCCTAAATTATGTTGTCACTTCCGTTTCATGTCACAGTAGATCCTAAACACAAAAGCATTTCCCCATTTCTTATATAGTTGCTTGAAAAAATAAAAAGGAGACTTAAAATCTCATCTCTTTCTCAACCCATGTCTATCCAAATGAAAATAGTCCACAGCTTGTCTCCCAGAGATATGGAAAAGCCATCTGGAGGGATGGAAGTGAGAATATTGTGACCTCGTGCGCTCACCTTTGTCCCTCTGTGTCACGCGCTGTTTACTTCTGAGTCCTGTTGAACATTTTTGGGTCTTTCACAGATGTATCACTTTTCACTGACCCTGGAGCTTGATTTAGCAGAGTGCGTTACTCTGCCCCAGCCCACCCTTCATTCACTCGAAAGCAAAGCAATATGGAAATAAGTGAATTTTAAAAATATATATGGTAGCCCATTTCATGTTCTATGTGTATACGTGACTGTTTCTCACTGTAACAAATTCTAAGGCTTTTCGAAACAGTCCCTTAGTGGTTGTTACATTATTGAAATAAATCGTGTAATTTTATGATTAATTTTTCATTTTAAAATGTTTTTCCATCTAACTTTCGCCATCACAACATTGCTTAACAAAGAACCCTATTGCTCTGGCCCTGTCTTCTGCGTGACCATACACATGCGCACCCACGGCGTCCACATGGATTTCCTTCGTGATGGCTGTGCTGGTCTGAACTGTTCATATGACCATAGTGATTATCCTATTAACTTAATAACTGTTTGTCCGCCTGTTTCTTAACATTTTCACTTGTCTCAGGTGTACTAAACCTAGCTGATTAAGTTGTTGCAAGAGATTTCTTCATCTTAGTCTTTTGTTGAGTATGATTTGATATTATGTTTGAGTTCAGAGATGTTCCTGTTTCCTGTTTTATGTTACACGGAAGCTTTAGCTTACCCCTCCCCCCAAACATTGCAAGAACATTTAACCATGTGCTGTGTTGTTCTGTGAACCACTTCCTCTTGATAAGAGCCTTCACTGCATTTTGAGAAAAAAAAAAAACTACACAGAAGGAATCGGGTAAAATCCAATGTTGCCAGTTTTTTCCAGTCATAATGTACTCAGGCTACTTCATAGTTTCCACCAGTGTTTGTGATCAACTGGATTCCGCACTACGTATTTCATACAACGTGTGATCCCTATCATGGACAAAATTTTTTTAAATTTTTCTCTTCTCTTTTATCTGTAGTAGTACTGTGTGGGCCGATGTTTCTCCTTGAAGAAATAAACATGACTATTTCTTTAATTTAAAAAGAATAAAAGTACCAAAGCAAATTGATACTGACAGAGTCTCAGATTTTAGACCTTTTTTCTCATTCTAGTTACAGTTTAGTTCTGG
>PVJD01008824.1:0-68628 GCA_004026545.1 Mormoops blainvillei
CCTGAACTCATCTTGGAATAACAAACCAATTTTAGGAACCTCTTAGAACTTTCTTCAGGGCTTCCTTCATTTCTTTATTCCGAAGGCTGTAGATCATGGGGTTGAAAAAAGGGGTCAAAACTGAGTAGAACAAAGTTGTGAACTTCTGCATGCTCCCTGCGTGCCCTGTCCCTGGGCTCACATATGTCATCATGACGGAACCGTAGAATAAAAACACAACAGCCAGGTGTGAGGAGCAGGTGGAGAAGGCCTTCTTCCGGCCAGCAACTGAAGGCACCTGCATTACGGCCCTGAGCACCAGGGTGTAGGAGCCAATAATGTAGAAAAATGTGGCAAAGATGAGGAGGGAGCTCATGGTGCCACACATGAGAACAGTCCCTGGAATAGGGACACAGGCTGAAGCCAGGGCCAACAGAGGACCCAGGTCACACAGAAAGTCATCAATCACATTCAGCTTACAAAATGGTAGCTGTGTAACAAGTATCACTGGGATCAGAAACCAGAGGAAACCATACACCCAGCAAAAGATGACCAGGCTGCTGCAGAACTTAATAGTCATGACGTTGGGGTAGTGTAGGGGGCGGCAGATGGCCAGGAACCGGTCATAGGCCATGATGGAGAGGAATAAGCATTCAGTTGTACCCAGTGAGAAGAAGAAGTATAACTGGAGGAGGCACTGAGCAAAGGAGATGGTTTTGGTCTGGGAGAGGAAGTTGGCCAGCATGTTGGGCACGTCAGAATTGACATAGCAGATCTCCAGGAAGGAGAAGTTAGCCAGCAGAATGTACATCGGAGTGTGGAGCCGGTGGTCCCAGCGCACTGCGCACACGATGGCCATGTTTCCAAGGAGGGTCAGGATGTAAGTCACAAAGAATATGGAAAAGAGGAGGATCTGTATTTCCCAGCGGCAAGGGAAGCCCAAGAGGATGAATTCACTCACAATGTGAGAAATATTGCTGGCCCCTGAGGTCATTTTCTTCCACCCTGTAAGGATTGCCGTAGAAATTACATATACGAAGGGAACTTTGCCTCCTGATTGCTCTCCAGGAGAGTGAGTATATCTTCCTGCTCACAGGGGAAGGGGGCTAGACCAGTGGTTTGTTTTTCATTGGGTGCCCCAACAATACAGTTGTTCTTCTGTATATGACTACTTACTTTTAAACTATATACAAACCACTGTCAACCAATATAGTAAATATTAGTAAAGATCTTGAAAGATGGCTTTCTTAGAACTAAAATAAAAATAGGAATTCAGACATTTCCTTTCCGCATCTTTCATTGGGTTGCCCGGTACACCCAACATTGCATGACATCAGTCTAGACAATACAAATAGGGGGCTGGACAAAGCTACATTGAGATGTAAACTTTGACATGGGCAATTCAGTACTAAAACAATTAGAATGGACATATACTGAACAAAACAGCAGCATCAACTAAGTGACATAAAGGAGGAACTTGAGGCTTTGTAGCCAGATAGGAAAATAACTACGGAGTGACTTTAAGCAAGTTATAGTTTGGCTCCATTAAGGAACCACTTATAGGCCGTTATTAGTACCTGTTCTCTCTCTGTAGGATGGTGTAGTACATGGGCTCCAGGCTTTGATATTATCAGAATCATAGGGAGGAAACTTTGAAAGGCATAGATTTTGGGGCTCCAGCTTTGGTTTGGGACCCACTGGTGCAGCTGAGCACAGGCATTGGGATAACAGATTTTGGCTCTGCCACTGCCTGAGGAGTATGTCCTCAGGGAAAGACTTAAGCTCTGAGACTACGTTACATTCTCTCTAAAACATGAATATACCTCCATAGCAAGGATGACATGAGAATTGCATAAAATGCTATATGTGAGGGCAGTTTATAAATTATACAATGCTACAAAAATGTAAATTATTATAAACTGTTCAGGGATTATTATATTATTATGATACTAGATTACTTACTATCCCTTGTTAATCTTTATAAATTAGACTGATTTCAAAATGCCAAAGAATATTTTTGCTTGTGGAATGTTAGCCATGTGACAGTCTAAGTATGTGTGGGTGTGTATGTGCATAGAAGAGTGCTCCTCAGTCCTCTCAGACCACACCAGGTTCACCCCCCTAACAAGCTTCCTTTTAACACCTTTATTTGGTCCATCAAACACATCAGAGTGCTCGTTTATCTTTTATAGACTGTCTTCCTTGTAGGGGTACCATTACAGTTTTAAATGATCATTATTCACGGTGGCCAAGACATGGAAACAACCAAAGTTTTTCTTGATAGGTGATTGTGTACACATATACAATGGGATATACTACTCAGCCATAAGAAAAGATGAGCCCTGGTATAGCTCAGTGGATTGAGCATCAGCTTGTGAACCAAAGGGTTGCTGGTTCGATTCCCTGGTTGGGGCACATGCCTGGGTTGCGGGCCGGGTCCCTGATGGGGTGAGGTGTGAGAGGCAACCACACATTGATGTTTCTCTCCCTCTCTTTCTCCCTCCCTTCCCCTGTCTAAAAATCTTAAAAAAAAAGAAAAGATGAAATACTGCCATCTATGACCACATGGATGGATGTTGAGAGTATCATGCTAAGCAAAATAAGTCAGGCAGAAAAAGCTAAGAATCATATGATTTCACTCATATGTGGAATACAAAACTGAAAGCAACAAATAAACAAACAAGAAAAACAAACAAAAACTCAAGACACAGACAACTGTATGGTGGTTACCAGAGGGGAAGCAGGATAGGGGGAGGGGGAAGAAAGAGTAAAAGGAGTCAAATATATGGCCATGGGAGATTTGACTTTGGGTGGTGGACACACAATGCTAACACACAGATCATATATTATAGAAATGTACACTTGAAACCTATATAATCTTATTAACCAATGTCATCCCAATAAATGTAATAAAAAAAATAAATGATAGGGTCATTTCCCTGAGGGCTGCTCTGTAGTTGTATTAAGGTCACCTGGTGGAATATGCTAAGCTTCTGAGTGATCCCTTCCCATACTCCTCAACTCCCCACCCCCGCTCTAATGCACCTGGCTCACCTGTGGGATTTCCTGGGAAATGAGGATTAGACTGTATTCAAATGATTATAACAGGGGAGCACCAATAAATACTATGTCAACACCCACAGTCTTATGAAAATCAGGTTTTTGGTGCAACTGTTTTTCTCTCTAGTATTCTTTGATTTTTTTTGTTTATTCAGCCCTGGAGAAAGCCTGATACTATTCTTTTGAACACAGGGGAATAGAGAGAAGTGTTTCTGAATTTTAGGCTTTGGCCTAGGCCAAAGTTTAACCCAGACGAAGTTTGGAATATGGGTGTACCGCCTGTTGCAACTATTTTTACCCCACACTTTCCCATTTTAGAAGCTTAGAGCTCATATTCTCTGTTCATGTTTTCTTAACAAAACCAATTGTCTGGGGAAAAATAAATCCAACAAACACATGCATAAACTTAAACCCAACATTTGTGAAGATTTTAGCAGTTTTCATCCCCCATGTTATGTACACAAGGGCACATGACTAAGTGGCACACGCAGTGAGTTTACTGGAGAAGCACTTACTAGGGGAAACGTGCAGACCCGTTACAATGGTGCACAGAGACCTAGGATATTCCATTCCAAGAGGGCACCCCACCCCTCGAACTGTGAGTTTCTTTCAACTCTGTCATTAGGGAAGTCCTAACCCCTCCCTTAACATGCCTAGAGCTGGGACATAATTTCAAACTGAAGAACACTTGGCTCCAGTGCTAGTTCCGGGCTCAGAGTTCGTGGCTGGGGAAACGGGCAGCAGCGCTTCTGGCTCCTCTGAGGCTCGTGTCATTGAATTTTTAAAGTGAGGGAAGTGAATGACTGAATTTCACCAAGAGTTTTAGTTTATAAAGATCTTAAGACTTTCACATATTAGCTTTCTTTTCTATTTTTATTGCCTATAAATTTGATAAGATTTCTTGTTTCATCTATATCTTTGATTAAAATATTATGTACAGCGTGAGAAAATCCTGTTTCGGATCACTTAAAACTTTTTCTAGGTTAACATCTATTAAAATCAATAATTGTAGAAAGATGGCTAAGCTAAAAATATAATAATGATAGAAAGGTGATGAAAATGACCTTGTATCTCCAGAAAACATTCTGGCAAAAATTATTAAACAGATGGTTTATGAAAAATTTTAAACAACGTTTTGACTTTAAATTGGAACCCTTGCTCAATTTCAGCTTTTAAAAAAATGCTCTCTCATTCTCCAGAATTCTTTAAAGACACCATTAATAGTTTTGAAATCATATATGTAAATTCCCTCTGCACCCTGGGATATTATTTGCCTATGTCTAAAAATTTAAGCTTAATTTAAAATAATTGAGTGCCATTTTACTTTATTTTCATGTCAACCCTCCTTTTTTCTTCATGTGACATTAATAATATATACTGTTTAACCCAATTTATCAAAAATAATTCATTTCAACATGAAATGAAGATTTCTAAAGGACCCATGGACAAAGCCAATGGAGTGAGGGTAGGGTTGAGGGTGGGAGATGGGGATGGGAGGGGCAAGAGGAGTGGTGGGGGGAAATGGACAAAACTGTACTTGAACAACAATAAAAATAAATAAATAAATACATAAAAATAAAATGGAAAAAAAAACCCAAATGTACAAAAATAAATAAATAAATTGATGGGTCACCTCTCTTTCTCTCACCAGATGACCAGAGATGGTTCATTCTTTTCCCTTCAGCTCATAAACTGTGCAAGTTAGGAGAGTCTCTTACCATGGTGCTCTCAGCTGGTGTTCAAAAGACCTTCCTGTTTAGGTATGAATCCAGTGAAAAGGCCATTAAATTCCTTACAGAAATTAATTTGTTCTCTATAGTCACTTTATTTCATTTGTCCATTTGTTTGTCTCTTTCCTTCTCTCTCTGCACTTATTTTTTCCTTAGAGTTACTTCTAGGATGACACTATAATTTTGGGTTTCTTACTCTAGAAAATTTAAGAACTGGTTACAATACTACCCATCTTATGTAGTTTCCACACTTGTATAATTAAAGAACAATATTTCATAACATTTTCAGTAAAATATTTTAAAATAATAGCATTAACTTTTTGATTGCCCATCATGAACTTTAGTTCATTTTCTTTAATTTTTAAATTATTATTATTTTTAACTTTAGAAAGTGGGAAGAGAGGGAGAAAGAGAGACAGAAACATTGATGTGAGAGAGAAACATCAATTGATTGCCTTCTGTAAGCGCCCTGATGCGGGACTGACCCTGCAACCCAGAAATGTGCCCTAAACCAGGAATCAAGCTGGTGACCTCTCAGTTCTTGTGATGATGCCCAACCAATTGAGCCACAGTGGCCAGGGCTAGTTCATTTTCTATTAACTATCACTTTGCTACCATTTACTGAACACTTATGTGGTAAGTATAATCTTTTCAAGCTTATCTTTTAAACTTCATTTGGCTCGATAGCTGATTACTGCCTAAACCATTTCAAAGCTCAGTGAAAGCTTATGGAGTGACTATTGTATTCTTGCGTATTTTTCAATGCAAAGGATATTTTAGGACATATATTTCTGCATGGTCATAACAATTAGAAATATTCTTCTGACTAAAATTAAGGGGTATTTTAAGAAATGAATTTGAAATTTCAATGTAAATTGTGGGAGTTAAGTCTATAACCTCCGCATTTCTGGATAAAGGTTGTCAATTTAAATATGAAAAGTATAATTTTTCTTTTGCTTTCAAATTAGCATACATGACTAATCATGATACCAGTGTCAGCAAAGGTGCAATGGAATGACATTCAGAAGAACTGTTGGTGGGGAAATCAACTTGTAAAAAAAATTTTTTTCTGGCAGGCAGTTTGGAAGTACCTGGAGCTTTAAAACATTTATGCCCATTAAATAATGATCAGAGGTGTAGAAAAAAATTAATAATAAGCAACTTCATCAAAGCAGTACATAAGAATTTCTGGGATCATGTTAAAACAGAAGATCTGACTCAAAAGGAATGGATGGGGCTTGGGATTCTAAATATCTAATAAGTAATAGGTAGGGCTGATTCTTTGAGTAGTAAAGCTTTATAAAGTTCTTCATACTTAATAGAGTTCTTTGTGTAGCAAGGGTTCATGTAGTTCATGATATACATTTCTATAGAAAAAGTAAATAATACATGGAAATAAAAAATACCTGGGAAGAAAGAAAGCAAAATTAATAGTGGTAAGTTTTTCAAGGTCAGGTGATAGACCTTATATAATTTCTTCTTCATTCAAGTCTATATTTCCCAGAATTTCTATGGGTAACATATATTACTTTTATAATCTGGAAAAGTAATCATTATAAAATATTGTTTGTGCAGGTACTTACTCTCCTGGATCAGATTCTCCCTTTCCCAAGCATTTTCTGTGAACTTTACTAGTCCTGGAATGTTCAAAGGTGCCCAGAAACCCACTCTTTGTGTCAGGTTTGACTTACCAGGCAGGATGTCACCTCCCCTCCACTTGCTACTTGGATTTCATGCCAATGAAGTCAGCCTCTGTGCCCAGGGTTGAGGAGAAGGAAAAAATTTCTAACAGGGCATCCTGAAGACGGCATTTTACTTTTGGGTGACCAATACCATTTCATAAACCTAGGACAGGGATTAGGAGGTAAGTTTAAACATTAGAATGCAATATTATGAGAAATAATAGCTATCATCTTCTGGAGAGGAATTGTGTTGTTACTTTTTTCCCATTGGAAGGAGTCATATCTCATCCTCAGTTTACTTTTCTTCCCTAAAAGGAACAAAAAGGAAAGTGACATTAGTTTCCAATCAGGGTTTTACTTTTCTTCAGTAAATTTTGTTCTAAGGAGAACCCTATAGACCAGAATAAAGGTCACAAAAGCCATGGCAATAATAGAAAAGATGAAATGAAGACAATATAATAATATTTTTTTCTTTTCAGTTGAAAAATTTGAAAGTAATGGTTTCTTTTTCAACTAGAAAGGTAGGAAAAAAAGTACTTTCTCAAACTTTCTTTTCCACACTCAAAATGTAATACATATTTTTCTCCATCCCACATTTGTGAAATATGGGCATCCGCTCTGCGCTGAAGGAGTTGATTCAGACACTGATCAGGAACAGGAAGCGGTGTCTGCAGACAAGCCTCCTCTGCTCTTCACTTGGGCTGCATCTCAGAGCCCAGTCCGTGGTGCTTTCACTTCCAGTGCACTTGGGAAAAACATTTTTTTGAAGTTGTGAAAGCTGTGTCCTGCCTTCCCCCATCCCTGGCAGCGATAACAACAAAAACTTGGATTCTCCACTTTTCCCCAGCGAAACTATCGCTGGACTGCAGCCAGCTTCCCTCAAGGGACTCTCTACTGAGATTCCCGCAGCTGGATGGGCACTACCCCAGGGACCCATCCTTGGATGAGTTTATTTCAAACATCGGGTAATCCTTTGCTCACACTGAACCAACAATTCTACTCCGCCCATTTCCACTGTCCATTTGGCATGCTATTCTGAGCCTCTTAATCTGATTAGAGACACCTATTTTGTTTTCTCATTTTTGAATTTATTATAGGCCTGTAGCTGCCCTTTTACTTTGCCATTCAAATATTAGCAGTTCATATTTATTGAAAGCTTGTTACATGCCAGGTACTAAGATAAGTAACTTTTCTGAATAAGCTCATATAACTCCCATAACAATTCAATATGTTAGCTATTACCATGATTTTCATTTTATAGGTAAAGTTATTGAAGCTTAGATAAATTAGTTTGTTTGAAGTGTCACATCTTAGAAAAGAGAATTCCAATATCTGAATTAAGTTGTCTCTGAGAGTAGAGCCTGAGTTCTTAAAAATAAAAACTACTAATCCTGAATCTTTACTTGTCAGGGAAGAAAAATAGTACTTATTGATAACTCATCTCATGTCAGCCATGTGGTAAATTCTTATATATAAATCATTTCATTTAATTCTTGCAATACCCTGTGTACCAGGTATCACTGCTGTAGTTTTAAAAAATTTTCTGGTTATCAAAGTAGTATGCATTTAAATAAAATTTGGAAGATTCAAAAGAGTTAAGGGAGATAAAAAATAGTGATAATTTTATCAAGAAGATAGAAATTCAGGTAAAAACTTGGTATATTTCCTGTGGTCTTTTTGTTCTAACAATTTTTCTCTAACATATGAGGTCAGATAGCATTTACACTTTAGTCTCCTGCTTATGTACGAATTGTTTTGTGATTAAAATTCTTCTAAATATTTTTAAAGCTTCAGAATAGTGTTATTTTTACAACATTCCCCTGGTGTGTGTTGAGGCAATATGAAATTTTCTGATCTTAAAATAATATAATAAAAAATCTTTGGGTTTAAATATTTGTTTAATTTTAGAGTTTCTCCTAGAATAGAATTCTTGAATGAAAATTTTAATGTCAAATTATATATATGTGTTTATAAATTTTCTTAATACATGTTGCCACATTACTTTCCAAAATATATTCTCAAAATAATATATTTTGATCTGTTGATGAATATGCCATCTCATGGCATCCTTTTCAACATAAGGATGGTATTTAAAAAATTTACCTCTACATTGATAGAAGAAAGACACTCACAAATAGAGGACTCATGAGCACAGTTAATGGGGCGGGGGTGTTGACTGTGAGAGTGGGCGGGGGGACAAGGTAGAGGAGAGCAATGGGGGAAAAGGTGGGACAACTGTAACTGAACAGCAATAAAAAAAGAAAACCATTTATATCTCATCTTTATAGCTGCATTTTCTTACTAATTATATGATTTGTTCAGATATGTGTGACACGCTGTACAAGTTTAAGGTGTACAGCATAATGATTTGACTTACATATATCGTAAAATTATTGCCACAATAAGTATAGTGAAAATCCATCATCCCATATGCATACCAAGAAAAAAGAAAAAACTTTTGTTCCTTATGATGTGAACTCTTAAGATTTACTCTCTTAATAACTTTTATATGTACCATGCAGCAGAATTAACTATAGCTATCATGTGGTGTATTACATCCCTAGTACTTATTTATTTTATAACTGGAAGTTTGTACCTTTTGATCACTTTCACCCAATTTCCTCTCCCCTGTAGTAACCACAACTCTTATCTCTTTTTTAATCATTAAATTATATTCTTTTTTACTTTATTTTTATTGTTTACACTATTATAGATGTCCCCACACCCCTGCTGCTTCCCCACCCCACCCCCTTTCCCTCTGGTTATCTCCACACTGTTGTCTGTGTCTATGGGTCATGCAAATATGTTTTTTGGCTGATCCCTTAATGTTATTTCAACCAGCTCCCACATTGCCCCTTCCTTCTGATAGCTGTCAGTCTGTTCCATATGTCTATGCCTCTGTTTCTATTTTGTTTGTCAGTTTACTTTGTTCATTAGATTCCACATATAAGTGAAATCATATGGTATTTGTCTTTGACCAACTGGCTTATTTCACTTAGCATGATACCCTCAGCTTCCATTCATGATGTCCTGAATAGCAGGATTTCCTTTTTAATGGCTGAAAATAATATGTGATCATATCACATATTATTATATATAATGAATGTATAAATATATTACAAATGTATAGTAATATATAATAATATATCCAATTATATATAATTGAACTATATAATAATTGCTTATATTTCACAACTTTTTTATCCAGTGATGGACACAGGTTGTTTCCATGTCTTAGCTATCATAAATACTGCTGCTTTGAACATAGTGGTACAGATATCTTTTTGATATAATGTTTTCATTTCCTTTGGATGTATTCCCAGAAGTGGAATTACTGGATCACATGGTAGCTCTATTTTTAATTTTTTGAGGACTCTTTATAGTGTTTTCCACAGTGGCTATACCAATTTACAATCTCACCAATGGCACACAAGTGTTCCCTTTCTCCACACCCATGCCAGCATTGTTATTTCTTATCTTTTTGATGATAACCATTCTAACAGGTGTAAGGTGATATTTCATTGCAGTTTTAATTTGCATTTCCTTCATGATTAATGATAGTGAATATCTTTTCATGTACCTGTTAACTATTCATATATCTTCTTTGGAAAAATGTCTATTTAGATTCTTTGCCCATTTTAAAATTGAGTTATTATTTTTTTCTTGTTGAGATGTATGAGTTCTTTATATACTTTGAATATTAATCCCTTATATGAGATATGGTTTGCAATTTTTTTTTTTACCATTCCGTAGGTTGTCTGTTATTTTTGTTGATTTCTTTTAGTGTGCAGAGACTTTTTAGTTTGATATAGTTGCACTTGTTTATTTTTAATTTTACTGCTTATGCTTTAGATGTCATATCCACAAAGTCATTGCCAGATCCATGTCAGGGAGCTTTTTCCCTACGTTTTCCTCTAGTAGTTTTATGGTTTCAGGTCTTTTTTAAGCCTTTAATGCATTTTGAGTTAACTTCTTGAGAGTGGCTTAAGATAGGGTTATAGTTTTATTCTTTTACATGTGACTCTCCAATTTTCCCAGCACTATTTATAGAAGAGATTGCCTTTCATTCATTGAGTATGCTTGGCTCTTTTGTCAAATATTAATTAATTGTATATATTTCTGGGCTCTCAATTCCTTATCAATTTGTCAGTGTTTTTGCTTTTATGCTAATAGTATACTATTCTGATTACTGTAGTTTTATAATATATCTCAAAATCAGGAAGTTTGATGTTCCAGCTCAGTTTTTTTCCCCTCAAGATTGCTTGGTATCTTTTGCGGTTCCAAATAGTTTCAGGATTGTTTTTCTATTTCACTGAAAAATGACATTGGAGTTTTAATAGGGATTTCATTGGGTCTGTAGATTGCTTTGGGTGGTATGAACATTTTAAAAATATTAATTCTGGTGCGTGAACATGGAATAGCTCTCCATTTATTTGTGTCTTCTTCAATTTCTTTCATCGATGTCTTATACATCAACCTTTATTTTAAAGCCTCAAATAATTGAAACCACTATGGTGTCATTATATTTATTTCACCTTCAAAATAAACTATTGACACTAGGCAACTGTCATCAAAAGATAAGGAAAAAGAAGGGAGGAGGAGGGCCACCAGTTATGGACATTGTGACCTCTTTCCATTGTTTGTCTTTATATTTGTCTGTTGTGACAACAATTAAAAAGCCAGTTACTTTCAAGTTTGTGATTCTAAGATGAAATTGGTCTGACCAAATTGTGTCTTTTCTCATTTGAAACAGTGATTTATAAGAATCTTTCACAGTTGATAGAGCAAAAGTTTTTTAGGGTCAGAATATCCCTCAGGAAGTCAGATGGCAACAGATATACACTTTCTGGAAGTCAGAGATTGTACATCTTTGTTGCCTCCTTTTCAGGACTCAAAAAAAAAACTGTGTGCCTTTTAGGGCAAATAAGACATCACCCAGCATTTGTTGTTTTTTTGGGGGGTGCAACTTTAGGAGACAACAAACAACTGAAAGGAGGGGAGAAAAAGGAGATATATTTTTCTTAAATAATAATCATGTCAGAAACAGAAGTTGTTAAATTCAAGAAATTTATGCTTTCTCCTGCAGAGAGGATCCTTGGATTCCACTTGAGGTTGGACATATCTCAGCAGTGTGTTTATGAATCCTCCTTTAATTCTATTATATCTTTCACACTATAGTGGCTAATATATATATGCGCTGAATGAATGAACTGATGTGTTGAGGAAGTCACTTAATTGAGACTTTCACTGCATGATGTATCATTTGTGCAAGGTAGCCAGATGGGGACAGGTCCCATGATTTTTCTCTTTATTAAAATTATCATAAAAATAGAGACTTCCTGCCAAGATAGAGGCATAGGTAGATACACTTTGTCTCCTTGAACAGTCAAAAGAAGAAGAATGACAAATTTAAAAACAAAAAATAACCAGAACTGCCAGAAAATAAAACTGTATGGAAGTTTGACAACCGATGAGTTAAAGAAGAAATATTCATTCAGACCAGTAGGAGGGGCAGAGATGGGCAGCTGGGGCAGAAAGAAAGGGGCAAGGCACTGGCTGCCAGACCTGGTGGTACCACATTTATGTTTGGATAAACTGGGAAGAACAACTAGGAAGTGAGAGACGTGCAGCCCAGGGCTCCAGCACAGGAAAAGAAAGCCTCAAAACCTCTACCAGTAAAGACATGTCAGGGTTGTGGCAGTAGGAGAAATGGCCAGTCCCATAGGAGAGCTTGTTTGAGAGACCCACAGGGTCCTAGAATGTACACAAACCCACCCAACTGGGTACCAGCACCAGAAGGGCCCAATTTGTTTGTGGGTAGAGGGGGAATTGACCGAAAGCCAGCCAAGAGCCAAGCAAATGGTATTGTTCCCTCTTGGACACCTCCTCCATATACAGCACCACAAGACAGTGCATGGGTAGCCCTGCCCTGGTAAATACCAAAGGCTCTGCCCCTCACAACATATTAGGCATGCCAAGACAAAAAAAAAAATATGGTCCAAAGGAATGAACAGATCAAAGCTCCAAAAACAGAATGAAGCAATGAAGAGATAGCCAACCTAACAGGTACAGAGTTCAAAACACTGGTAATCTGGATGCTCACAGAATTGGTGGAGTATGTTCGCAATATGGAGGAAAAGGGAAGGCTGTGTAAAGTGAGATAAAGAAAAATATACAGGGAACCAACAGTGAAAGGAAGGAAACTGGGACTCAAATCAACAATTTGGAGCAGAAAGAAGAAATAAACATTTAACCAGAACAGAATGAAGAAACAAGGATTCAAAAAAATAAGGAGAGACTTAGAAACCTCTGGGAAAATTTTAAACTTTCCAACATTCATTTCATAGGGGTGCCAGAAGGAGAAGAGGAAGAGCAAGATATTGAAAACTTATTTGAAAAAGTAATGAAGGAGAACTTCCCCAATCTGGCAAAGGAAATAGACTTCCAGGAAGTCCAGGAAGCTCAGAGAGTCCCAAAGAAGTTGGACCCAAGGAAGCACACATCAAGGTACATCATAATTACATTACCCAAGATTAAAGATAAGGAGAGAAACTTAAAAGCATCCAGAGAAAAGGACACAGTTAACCTCAAAGGAGTTCCCACAAGACTATCAGCTGATTTGTCAAAGGAAACCTTATAAGCAAGAAGGGTCTGGAAGAAGTATTCAAAGTCATGAAAGGCAAGAATCTACATCCAAGATTACTCTATCTAGCAAAGCTCTCATTTAGAACAGAAGGGGAGATAAAGTGCTTCCCAGATAAGGTAAAGTTAAAGGAGTTCATCACCACCAACCCCTTATTATATGAAATGTTAAAGGGAATTATCTAAGAAAAGATCAAAACTGTGAACAGTAAAATGACAACAAACACAACTATCAATAACTGAACCTAAAAACAAAAAGAAAAACAAACTAAGGAAACAACTAGAACAGGACATAATCACAGAAATGGAGATCATATTGAGGGTTACCGATAGGGAGGGGGAGGGAGGAGAGTGGGGGGAAAAAGTACAGGAAATGAGAAGCATAAATGGTAGGTACAAAATAGACAGGGGGCCGTTAAGAGTAGTGTAGGAAAGGGAGAAGCCAAAGAACTTATATGTATAACCCATGGACATGAACTAAGTGGGGAATGCTGGCGGGAGGGCATGTGCAGGGTGGAGGGTAAGAAGGGGGAGAAAAAATGGGACACCTGTAATAGCATAATCAATAAAATATTTTTCAAAATTATCATAAAAATGAACATTATTTTCTGAATAAGTCCTGACATAAAAGGAAACCCATTTTGACAATGTTTTTTATGTCTCAAACTTCACATCTTATTGTGTCTTAAAAATTTCTAAACCAGTTTTAGTCATTTGCATGATGAAAAACTCAGCCCTCCTTGAAAAATCTCATAATTTTAATATCTCCTGTGATTATATAATTACCCTCTCAGTAGCAGAGATTAAATTCAAAAGAATTTCATAGCTCCCCTCCACAGTGACTCTAAATTATTTTCCACTTTCTCTAAATTGCATTGCTGTTTTCACTTGTAATCACATCATATCTGATCAGGGTCTTATATTATGTAGTACCCTGTCCTGTTTAATGTAAAGTTTGCTTGAACTGTATTTATCCAGGTGGATGCTGAAAAAGATGGTAAAAAGGGTGGTGATATTCCATGTTACTAGCTCTTATTCTTCCTAAGTTGGAAAAGGGAAGGAATACAGGGGGAC
Source organism: Mormoops blainvillei (assembly GCA_004026545.1). Classification (NCBI taxonomy): domain Eukaryota; kingdom Metazoa; phylum Chordata; class Mammalia; order Chiroptera; family Mormoopidae; genus Mormoops; species Mormoops blainvillei. The sequence goes on from PVJD01008824.1 coordinate 14,168, forward strand.
ATGGTGGTAGTATCCTATTGCAGGGAGAGGAGGGGACAGACCTCCTAAATATTATTTGATTAAGTCCTCTTTAAACTTCTTTAGCTGGCAGTCAATTTGAGTTGATTATGGGCTTTGGAATCATGTGAAGTTGTGTTCAAGTGTTGTGTCTCTTATTTACCACTCTGACATGGGAAACTATCAAATATTTCTAAAACCTTACATTTTAATAGTTTATTTGAAGTTTTCCTCTGTATAAAAAGTGTTTTATCAACTCAGGCTGAAGGGACATAACTTCACTTGTACCCCCCCCCCCAGCTTTAACATATGCTAGAAAGTAGAGGAGAAAGCTGTGCTTGGACTCATAAATTTTAACTAAAATAGATTGTTTTCACTGAAAGAATTTTCTTAATAGTGGTTAATATTAAGAAACCCGTAAAAGTCTACTTAGCAAAATATGTGTAACTGCAATGTTGTGTGGAAGGGACCAAAGGAAGAATAGAAGCCAACAGGGTAAGAATCAGAGAAAGAGGAATATTATATAGAATAATATCAAAAAGGGCTCAATTCGAAGGGTAAGAAACAAGTAAGGTATTTCTGAAGATCAAATTAAGCTTCTGTAGGCTGTTTGGGAATTTAACTATAAAGTTTTAACTGAGAGATTCTTTCTAAGTTCTATACAATGCAATTTTAGAACAGTTTTTCAACTGTAATTTAGCACCATGGAAGCATATTAAATTCATGATTCACAAGTTTGTGTACATAGAGATAAGAATGTGTATGGAAGTTGAGTATTCTCTCCTTAGGTTCAAACAAATACTTTTGGGGAAGAAACAGCTCATATTTTGCTTATGGTAATTAGGACAATAAAATTAGCTCCCATACACTAAACATTTAAGTTATGATAGGCACTATGTTAGGTACTTTTAAAACATGATTATACTTAATGTTTCATTAACTCCCATGATAGGCATTGTTATTCTGATTTTGTGAATAAAGACATTGAAATGGAGAGGGAAAGAGAGGGAGAGAGGGGGGATAGAGAGAGAGAGAGAGGGAGAGAGAATTGTCCCAGGTTATAAACCTCATATTTAAAAGAACAAGGCAATAATATTGTAATAACTACGTATGGTGCCAGTTGGGTACTATGAATATCAGGAAAAATACTTTGTAAAATACATGATTGTTTAACAAATATGCAGTACACCTGAAACTAATATCAAATAATACTGCATGTAAACTGTAATTGAAAAACAATTTTTTTAAATAGAAGGCTAGAATTTCATTTTTGTTCCTCCCAAATTCTGACTCTATCCTTTTTTAAGAATATAAATCTATATATTTAAGATGAAAATTGATGAGGATCTAAGATGATGGAGGAATAGATGGAAGATACACTAAACTCCTCCCAGGACCAAGCTGGAATTATAACTAAATTATAGAAAAATCATCCTGAATAACCAACTAAACATTAGCTGGAGAGAAGACTTATAACCAAGGACTTACAGAAGAAACACCACCACCACAATGAGACTGGTAGGAAGTGTGGAGGTGTGATAGGGCTAGCTGGGCTTCCACAGGTGGCTGGGGGGTTCCCCTGGGAAGTATGAGCTCCCCAGCCTAGAGCACCACAACTGGGAAAGGAACACAAGTAACATCTGGGGTTTCTGTCCACTAGGGAGAGACAGCTAGAGATGCAGAAAGTCTTTAAAGGGTCAACACAAAAATTTCACTTGCAGCCACTTACACTGGGCTCTGGCAGAAGGTGGGGGGTGGGAAACTGGATTAGAGGTGCATGAGGAGAGTCTGGTGTTGGTGGTTCTGGGGAAAGAGCTAAAGAGTCAGCCACCAGGATTCCTGTGCGAAGTCATCCTGTACTGCAGAAGCAATCTCTTTCAGACAGAACACTCCCTTCCATGTGACCATGGCCTGAGGGGAAGCAATAGTCCCATCCACAGGAATACCTCTTGCTCCACCCTGTGGAGCTTAAGCCAGGATGCTGAGAAGTACAGCTGGAGGCTATTTCAATGACAAAGCCTAATAGGAAGCCAGCAGGTGAATTCACATCTCTGGGAGGTCTGAAACTATAGCTGACCCTGCCCTTGGGCTTGGTGCTGGTAAAAGTCAGCCTTAGTGTGCAACCTAGTTTTTTATGAACACATTGAGGTCCAGCAGAGGAAGCCACAACTGTGGAACTATGATAACTCCAAACAGATTTCCCAGGGTCAGTCACAGGAAGTGTCTGACATAGGTCTATGCAAAGATCTATGTATATCTACTTAATACATGGAAACAAACACAAAAAGGCAGCCAAAATGGGAAGATAAAGAAACAGACTGCAAATGAAAAGGAAGAGAATTATCCAGAAGAAGAACTAAAGGAAATGGAAGGAAGCAATTTATCAGATATAGAGTTTAGAGTAATGATTATAAGGATACTCAATGGCATGATAAAAAGACATAGAAACCACAAAAAAGGACCAGTCAGAAATAACGAATAAAATATCTGAAATAAAAAATACACTGGAAGGAATAAACGGTAGGTTAGATGAAGCAGATCAAATCAGTGATTTGGAAGATGAGTAGGAAAAAACACCCAAGCAGAGCAGCAAAAAGAAAAAAAAATTTTTAATTAGGAGATTAAAGAAAACTTTGAGGCAACATCGGGCATAACAATGTCCTCATCATGGGAATACCAGAAAGAGAAGAGAGTGAGCAAGGGATTGAGAACAATTTGAAGAAACAATGACCAAAAACTTCCCTTACCAGGTGAAGGAAAAACACACACAAATCCAGGAAGCTCAGACAGTCCCAAACAAGGTGAATCCAAAGAGGCCCACATGAAGAAAAGTCATAATTAAAATGGCAAAACTTAAAGACAAGGAGAGAATCTTAAAAGCTCCAGGAGAAAAGCATTTAGTTACCTACAGGGGAGCTCTCACTAGACTGCCATCTAATTTACTAATAGAAGGGATTGGCACGAAACATTCAAGGTAATGAAAAGCAAGGACCTACAACCAAGGCTACTTTACTAAGCAAGGCTATCATTTAAAATTGGAGAAACAAAGAGCTTCCTAGACAAGAAAAAGCTAAAGGAGTTTGTTAACACCAAACCTATATTGCAACAAATGTTAAAGAGCTTGCTTTAAAAAGAAGACAAAAAACAAACAAACAAACAAAAAAAACAACAACGGGAAATAGCTAGAAAATACAATGGCAATAAATACCTATCTATCAATAATCACTTTAAAGGTAAATAGCTTAAATGTTCCAATCATTTATGGTTCCATATAAATTTTTGAATTGTTCTATATCTGTGAAATCTGTCACTGGTGTTTTAATAGGGATTGAGTTGAATCTGTAAATTGCTTTGGGTAGTATGGACATTTTGACAATGTTAATTCTTCCAATCCATGAACACGGTACATGCTTCCATTTATTTGTATCTTCCTTAATTTCTTTCTTCAGGGTTGTGTAGTTTTCTGATTATAGGTATTTTACTTCCTTGGTTAGGTTTATTCCTAAGTACTTTGTTTTTCTTGTTGTTATAGTAAATGAGATTTTTTCTCCTGATTTCTGATTCTGATATTTCATTGTTGGTGTACAAAAATGCCTTCAATTTCTGAATATTGACATTGCATCCAGCTGTTTTGCCAAATTCACTTATTAGGTTGAGTAGTTTTTTGGTGGAGTGTATAGGGTTTTCTATGTACGCTATCACATCATCTGCAAACAGTGACAAGTTTTACTTCCTCTTTTCCAATTTGGATGCCTTTTATTTCTTTTTCTTGTCTGATTGCTGTGGCTAAGACTTCCAATACTATCTTGAATAGGAGTGGTGAAAGTGGACAACCTTGTTCCCAATCTTAGTGGGAAAGGTTTTAGTTTTTGCCCATTGAATATGATGTTGGATGTAGGTTTCTAGTTTCAGGTCTGAGAAAATGCTTGATATGATTTCAATTTTCTTGATTTTGTTGATTAGATTGGCCTTTATTAGATTGGGGTATGCTTCCTTTACTCCCACTGTGCTGAGTGTTTTGATCATAAATGGGTGCTGTTCTTTGTCAAATGCTTTTTCTGCATCTATTGATATTATCATATGATTTTTGTCTTTCCTTTTATTTATGTGATGTATTATGTTTATAGATCTGTGAATATCATACCATTCTTGCATCCCTGGGATGAATCCCACTTGATCATGGTGGATGATCTTTTTAATGTGTTGCTGGATGCAGTTTGCCAATATTTTGTTGAGGATTTTAGCATTTATGTTCATCAGTGATATTGGTCTGTATTCTTCTTTCCTTGTGGTGTCTTTAACTGCTTTTGGGATTAGGATGATGCTGGCCTCATAAAAGAGTTTGAGAGTCTTCCCTTTTTTTTGGATTTTTGGAATAGTCCGAGAAGAACAGGGGTTAGCTCTTCCTTAAATGTTTTGTAGAATTCTCCTGGGAAACCGCCTGGTCTGGGGCTTTTGTGTGCAGGGTGTTTTTTGATTACTGCTTCAATTTCACCAGCTATTATCAGTCTGTTCAGGCTCTCTGCTTCTTCATTCAGTTTTGGAAGATTATATTTTTCTAGGAATTTGTCCATTTCACCCAGGTTTTCAAATTTCTTGGCATATAGTTGTTCATAGTAATTTCTTACAGTCCTTTGTAGTTCTGTGGTATCAGTTGCAATCTCTCCTCTTTCATTTCTGATTTTATTTATTTGGATCCTCTCCCTTTTTTTCTTGATGAGTATGCTTAAAGGCTTGTTGATTTTGTTTATCTTTTCAAAGAAGCAGCTCCAGAATTTATTGATTCTTTAAATTGTTCTTTTAGTCTCTAATTCATTCAGTTCTGCTCTGATCTTGATTATTTCCTTCCTTCTGCCCACTCTGGGCTGTGTTTGTTGTTGTTTCTCCAGTTCTTGTAGATGTAGGGTGAGGTTGTTTATTTGAAATGTTTCTATCTTTTTCAGGTAGGCCTGTACCGCTATGAACTCCCCTCTCAAGACTGCCTTCGCTGTGTGCCATAAGTTTCTGACAGTTGTGTGTTCATTTTCATTTGTTTCCAGAAACTTTTTGAATTCTTCCTTGATCTCATTATCACCCCATTCATTGTTTAATAGCATGCTATTCAGTCTCCATGAGTTTGAATGTTTTTGAGTTTTTCCTCAAGGTTGGTTTCTAGTTTCAGGCCCTTGTGGTCTGAGAAAATGCTTGATATGATTTCAATTTTCTTGAATTTGTTGATTCTTGTTTTCTATCCTATCATGTGGTCTATCTTAGAAAATGTTTCAAATGTGCATTTGAAAAGAATGTGTATATTTCCTTCATATATATATGGTTAAGGTTCTCTCTATATATATCAGTTAACTCCATTTGATCTAGGATATTGTTCAGTGCCACATATCCTTGATATTTTGTTTAGAAGATCTATCCATTTTTGACAGTGGGGTGTTAAAATTCCCTAGAATAAGGGTGTGTTGCTGTCTATATCTTTCTTGAAGTCCTTCAGGATTTTCCTTATATATTTGGGTGCTCCTATGATGGGTGCATATATATTTACAATGTTTATGTCTTCTTGATGGATTCTTCCCTTGGGTATTATGTAGCGTCCTTCACTATCTCTTTTTATGGCTTTTGTTTTGAAGTCTATTTTGTCTGATATAAGTATTGCTACCCTGGCTTCTTTTTCATGTCCATTTGCTTGGAATATTTTTTTTCCAACCCTTCACTCTCAGTCTGTGTAGGTCTTTTTTTCTGTTGTGGGTCTTCTGTAGGCAGCATACGTACAGATCATGTTTTCTTATCCATTCAACTACCCTGTGTATTTTGATTGGACCATATAATCCATTTACATTGAAGGTTATTATTGATAGGTACTTATTTATTTTTCCCTGTTTATACCTGTGTTCCTCTCTCTCTCTCTTTTTCTTCCTCTCCTTATAGCACTGCCTTTAGCATTTTTTGCAGTGCTGGTTTTGTAGATCTGTATTCTTTCAGCCTTCTTTCATCTTGAAACTCCCTATTTCTCCTTCCATTTTAACTGAGAGCCTTGCTGGGTAGAATAGCCTTGGTTGCAGTCTTTTGCTTTTCATTACTTGGAATATTTCTTGCCATTCCCTTCTGACTTGCAGTGTTTCTGTGGAGAAATCAGCTGCTAGCCTTATCTTTTCACCCTTGTATGTTACTTCTTGTTTCTCCCTTGCTGCTTTTAAGATTCTCCCTTTGCCCTTAAAACTTGGCATTTTAATTATGCTGTGTCTTGGAGTAGGCCTCTTTGGGTTCATCTTGATTGGGACTTTCTGTGCTTCCTGCACTTGCAAGGTATTTTCCCTCTCCAGGTTTGGGAAGTTTGCTATCATTATTTTTTGAAACAGGGTTTCTATCCCCTGCTCCTTTTCTTCTCCTTCTGGTATTCCTATGATTTGAATGTGGTTGCGTTTCATGTTGGCTTGTATTTCCCTTGAGGTATCTTCATATTTTTTTTAGTCTTTTTTCATGCAGCTGCTCTACCTGGGTATTTCTTCCTACCTTATCTTCTAGCTCACTAATTTGGTCCTCTGCTTCATCCAGCCTGCTTATAATTCCTTCTAGTGTATTTTTTATTTCAAAATTGTATACTTCATTTCTTCCTGGTTCTAGTTTAGGGTTCCTACTTCCTTTTTCATACTGTTGTAGTTCTCATTCAGTTCCTTGTAGCTGTCTGTGAGTTCCTTGAGGATCCTTATTACCATTGTTTTGATTCTATATCTGATAGTTTGTTTGCCTCCATTCCATTTGGCTCTTTTAGTGGGGAGTCTTCTATTCCTTTCAGTTGCTGGTTCTTTCTCTGTCTCCCCATTTTCAGGGACTCTTTATTTGGTTCTGTGATTCTTGATGTTCTGCTTTGCCAGCTATCTTTGTAATATGAACTTCTGTGGTAGGAGGTCTGTGGGACTCAGTGGTGTGGTCTCTTTGATCTCCATGTCTGGATGCTCTAGGTTTGCCCTTTCTTCCATCTGTGTGATGGAAGGGCTTCTTCTTGCAGTTGGGCTTTTCCTATTGGTGGCTCCTTTGTTGGTGGGTTCTCTCCTCCTGTGGGTTTACTGGTATTTGCAACTTCCACCTCATCCTGTATGTGATCAGGGGCAGGGCAAAGGCGAAATGGACTAAAACAGTGGGGGAGTGTTCTATGGGAACTAAAGTACTGATAAGTAGGGAACAGATAGGAGATCCTTGGAGAAGTGCCATAATAAGCATGATAATTTACCCAAGTAGCCACTTTTTATGAAAGGTAAAAAAGAGATAAGACTCTTATTGTGGGGCTGGAAAGAATGAGAGCTGACTCCAGAAAGCAGAACACCTATGTGGTGTTAAATGATGAGATATAGTAAGAATAAGTGATAGAACCTTGGGGTAGTGTGGGAGAAAATAAAGTTAACCACAACAGTAATAAAGCTCCAGAAGATAGCAAAATGGGCCAAAACCCAGGTAGGGTGCTGTGTGGGATTTGGAACAACAGTAATAAGATAAGCAATATTTAATCTGAATAAAAAGAGTAAAAATTAAAAGACCAAGAGTAGTGTGTTATTGGAATATGTGTACAGTGTCAGAAGAGAAATTAAAATGTAATAGGAAAGGGAGAACAGGAAAACCAGTCAATGAAATCAAACAAACAAACAAACAAAACAAAGAAAACTAAATGTAAGGAAGAAAAATTAAAAAATTAAAATATATTAAAAAATAAAAATAACAAAAAACTCTAAAACAATAAAATAAAAAATAAAATGCAAGTTCTGAAGGACACCAAAGTGAAACTTTTTTCTCAGTTGTTGGCTTTAGTCTTCTGATCTCTCTCTGGATCTGTCTTTGGTCCTTTCACAATCACAGGTGTTATTGTTTTACACTTGCAAGAAAATAAAAAAAGGAAAAAAGGCCTCCTGCTGACTTCAGTCCCACCTAATGGGTTCTGCTCTCTTCCTTGATACCACAGTCAGAGGACAGTTGGGCTCCATTTCTTCTTCTCTCTCCTTTTTTCTCTTTTTTTCCTCTCCTGTGGATCTGTGAGGATGGGGGCTGTGTCTGGGCTGCTGTTTTCCCTGGTCCACAGCCTCTAGCTGAGCCCTCAGAGCGCTGCAAGGACCACGCTGTCCTATGTGTCAGGCTGGCACCTTCAGTGTCCCCCAGTGTTCAGCCCTTTGATTAGTCTGTGAGGTGCACCGAGTGGGAACAACGTGTACCCCTCCTCCTCACTCTTTGTTGACCTGGGTGCTGCGTGCGTGCAAAGTCCTTTTTGGTAAGTTTAGTTCCCCTATTAAAGTAAGTCTCTCTGGGGACCGCTACTTGAAGATAAAAATTTTTTTTCCTCACACAATGTCTTAACTTCCTGGTTGACCAACATATATTCTGTTCGATCCATACGTAGAGATAAGGGGTTTGTAAACAATGGGGATAGGTATTCTGAGGATATTGGGCATAGGCTCATTCTGGATACAGTGAATGAGCTCTTTAAACTGCCATTTGGACAACAGGAATAGGAGACTATAGGTCTAACAAAGTTCGAAGGCAATGATGCATCTTCGTTAGCTAACATGTAATTTATTAAGGTTAGGAGCAGGAACTCTGGAGGGAATGATACTGTGTTAGGCTGGAATATGTGTATATGTACATGCATGTGCCTGTGTTTGTGTGTGAGTGTACATATGAGTATTTGTACATTCATGTAGTTTTAATCTCCAAAAGATAATCACTAAAGATGAAACATACTCAGGTCTGTATGATGTATGTTGTCTTTTTTATTTTTATTTTTTTATTGTTCTGTTATAGTTGTCTGCATTTCCCCCCATTACTCTCCCCTTACCCTACCCACCTCCACCTCCCACATTCAATCCTCCCCCAACCCCGTTGTCTTTGTCCATGGGTCCTTTAGACATATATATATATATATATATTTTTTGACAACTCTTCCCCTTCTTTCCCTGTTATCTCCCTCCTCCTTCCCCTCTGGTCACTGTCAGTGTGTCCTTTATTTCCATGTCTCTGGTTCTATTTTGCTTGCTTGTTTGTTTTGTCGATTAGGTTCCACTAATAGGTGAGATCATGCGGTATATGTCTTGCACCGCCTGGCTTATTTCGCTTAGCATAATTATGATGTATATTGTCTTTATTGCTCCTGGGATTGAGGTCCCCCAGAGACAGGTTTCAGAGTTTGGAAGGGATAAGTAATGGGGGGTGGAGAGATTTTTGGCATGTTCTGTTTTCTGAGTAAAATCTGAAAGGGATCCAAGTGAAGAAGGAAGCCAAAAGGTGTTTTACCAAGTAGCTGACATCTCAGACTTATGGACTGAATTAGGATAAGTGGGTATGGGCCAATGGAACAGTAACTTCTTTCCTATGTCTGAAGGGCCTTTCTGGTTTATATATTCATATGAGAAAGGAGCATAAATTTTCATGATTATTTTCCTGTATAAACACTGTTCCAATTATATAAACCTTATTACACATGTGATTAAGGAAGTATTTCTTTTTTTGTCAAAGTATCATTTTGTTTTTGCAGGTCACCTTCAAAAGAATTGTATTCTTAGCTAACACGAAAATGTGAAATTTTCCTTTAAGACTTTGGCAATAACTTAGATGACTCTCTTGTTCACTGTTCTCTTTCACACAGATGACGGCATAGCAAATCAACACCCATTGTGTGTAGCTTGTAGGAGAGGAAAACTTTGTAAGTAGAAGCTAATTTATTTAATGAAATATAATACTCAGATTCGAAAGAGTCAAAAGAAGCAGGGGCCTGGGGAAACGAGTGGGATCTGAGACATACCCGAAGGCAAGAACAGGTGCGCCACCCTTCTGCGGTATATTGACATATGGGAGCAGAGGACCTTTAGAGTGGACTGTTGTGTCGGCAGCGGCTCTCTCCTGTGAGTCATCCCAGATGAGAGGACAAACAGAAGAGAGATAAAGAGTATTACTGTGTCAAATGGAAAGTGAGGTCTCTTTTTTTTGGTGTGTCTTTTTCTTCTGCTTCGTGAGCAGCATTTAATTACCTCCGCTGATTTTAAAGACTGGGAGATTAGGTTTCTATACATCTTTTTAATCCATCCCTGGTATCTTTTTGCTTATACATTACCCTAGGTCAGCATTTAAAAAACATTTTTTTAACTTGGACTATTGAAATAGCTTTCTAATGGTTTCCTGCTAATTTCATTATCCTGTAATTGTCTGACAAATGGCCTTTCAAAGGCAGCTCTATAAATCTTATACGCTTACGCTTACGCTTATGTTATATGCTATTAATGTTCTGCCTCCACCATTGATTGTCCTTGGAAAATTCTGTCTTTTGCCAAGGTCCTTCTCTCTCAAAAGCCTTTCATTATTTTGTCCAAATGAGGATAGTCTTCAGGTCTCATAAAACAAAATTTTGTTTTGATTTGTCATATCCTGTTACTGTGCCAGTGGTAGCACCACTGTGTAGGTGGAAGGATGATAACTCCCAGTCTATATTTTGTGTCAGCTCCCCATAAAGTTGCCAAAAATACATACAATCTAAGTAAAAGCAACTTCCTTTCTAGGCAAAGGCGCTCCCAAGGCAACTCTCCATAGACTTCTTTCAATCAGATTTAAGCTCTTAAGATCCCTTTAAACAGAAATTCTAGAGCTGCGAATACGTTGTTTGAAGTTGTTTTGAATTAAAGATATTTGACATAAGCTCCAAAAGAGTAGGAATCTGGTTTTTAATTCATTATCCCCCCACCCCACAATTTCCTAGAACAGTGGTTGGCATTAATATGAGCAAAAAAATGTTTATTGAACAAATGCAGGAGACAAAGGAAAGAACAACTCACCTTCTGAAGGGAATATAGTAATGTTACAAACCCAAATTGAGGAAAATAAACATACCTCTCTCCACCAGGATGAAGAAAAATTGTGTAAATATTTCTGTGGCTTTTACTGTCTCTGTCACTTTCACAGGTCAGACTAATGAGGACTTTGGAGGCTGCTAATAGCTCTGGGTCTGTGAGTGAGTTCATCCTGCTGGGCTTCCCATGCCGCAGAGACATCCAGATCTCCCTCTTCGTGCTCTTCTCCCTCATCTACCTTCTCACCCTCCTGGGGAACACAGCCATCATCTTTGCTGTGTGGTCAAGCCAGAATCTCCACACCCCCATGTACATTCTCCTGGCCAACTTCTCCTTCCTGGAGATCTGCTACGTCAGTTCTGATGTGCCCAAAATGTTGGCCAACATCATCTCTCAGAACAAGAGCATCTCCTACTCTGGCTGCCTGCTTCAGTTTTACTTCTTCTTCTCCATGTGTGCTGCTGAAGGCTTATTTCTGTCGGTGATATCTTTCGATCGATTTCTTGCCATCTGTAGGCCTTTGCACTATCCCAGTATAATGACACATCGCCTTTGCGCGCAGTTAGTGGTCTTCTGCTGGGCAGGTGGCTTTCTCTGGTTACTGACTCCTTTTATTCTAGTATCTCAGGTGCCCTTCTGTGGTCCAAACATCATTGACCATTTTTTCTGTGATCTGGCACCTTTGCTGGCATTGTCCTGTGCTCCAGTATCTGGAATTATTCTGATATGTGGTACCATTAGCTCTCTCATCATCTTTCTCACTTTTCTGTACATCCTTGGCACGTACCTCTGTGTCCTCAGCGTAGTGCTACAGGTGCCCTCAGGCTCGGGAAGGCATAAAGCTTTCTCCACTTGTGCCTCCCACCTTGCTGTGGTGTCTCTCTTCTATGGTTCAGTCATGGTGATGTACATTAGCCCAGGTTCTGGGAACCACCCTGGTATGCAGAAATTTGTATCTTTGTTCTATGCGTTGGTGACTCCATTCTTTAATCCCCTTATCTACAACTTCCGGAACAAAGATATGAAGGATGCATTAAAGAAAATTCTGAATGTATTGTGAGAAACCTCTAAAAGATTCAAAAGTCAAATTTAATATAATGAAATCATTCATATTTAGGAAGGTAAATATGGAAGATCATAAGACAATTAAGATGATGCTTTTGCCCCCTTCAGTTTATTTTATTTTCGTATATTGGAAAGCTGGTTTTAAACATTCATTAGATTCATAATTTAAGTTTTAGGAAGTTATTACTCTTTTGTTCCAGATGTGTCCATACCTTAGGTAGACTTCTTTATTTTGAAATACAACTTAATAAGATTTCCATGTATTTCTCTATAACTAAGTTTCCCTTTCTCTTTTGGTTTCTGTTACTATTACTTATTTCAGCATCCTCAAGCTCTGCCTTCATCACAGCCAGTTGTTCTTTTTGAGAACGTAATAAAGTTGAATGTATTGAAAACCGCAAATGTTTAATCAACAGCCGTTCCGGTAACCTGATTTTTAAAAACCCTTAACATCAAAGACTATTTTAAAACACTTTTAAAAAATATTTTATTTGTTCATTTATTTTTTAGAGAGGGGGAAGAGAGGGAGAAAAACATCAACGTGCCAGAGAAACATCCATTGGCTGCCTCTCACACACCCCCAACTAGGAACCTGACCTGTAATGCAGGCATGCGCCCTGACTGGGAACTGAACCAGTGACCCTCTTGTTCGCAGGCTGGCGTTCAATCCACTGAGCCACACCAGCCAGGGCAATTTTAAAACATTTAAAAAAATATTTTATAATTCCAAGTATAGTTTTGGGAACCAACAAGGATCCTTAATAAGGTTATGTTGGCTTGACCGGCTCCCCACACTTCACCAATGCTGTCACTTTAGGAGGTAGATCCAAATCTTCCACATCCAGACACATGACATTTAGTTAATACTCAGTGTAAGCCAAAGAGCTATAGACTTTTTGAGGTCACTATTATCCAGATCTAAGCTGTACTTATTTTTGTGTAATGCTCTGTAAAATTCTGGATACTCACAAGCAATTTCCACTCCCCAATGTCTATTTTTTCCCAGAGGAGTAATTTAATTTTTATAGTATTGTACTTCATGAAGATACCTTGGGATAAAACTGTTCTGGGATAACGCTGGCACTAACTTCATTTCAAACCATAGTCCCATCTGCAATCTTCTGCTAAATATTTTTACATAAAAATCCACTTCAAATTTAAATATGCAATCTTAATTTTGTTAATCTTTCTTAAAATTAGCTCTGACCATCCTTATGTATCAATGGCTCCACTGATAACCTGAACTTAAAAATCTTAACATTTACAATTCCTCATCTTCTCATACCCCATGCAAAATTAAATTCTGTGGCATCTTCCCTATGATCTTTTATCATCTCTACTGATTTTGTCGAGGTTTTAACACTGCATTTTACCTGTGCAGGCATAATAACTTCTTAAATGGCCTCTGTGTCTCTGATATCTCCCATGTCAGTTCAGAATCATGTTTTTGAACCAAAATCCTTTCTATTAGTCCCCACACTTATTTCCTTTCTACTTAGGCAGATTTATGGGCCAGATCCCCAAATTTTGTGTGTGCGTGTGTGTGTTTACACTAGTCATTATGAATTTGTTCAAACTCATAGAATGTGCAACTCCAAGAGGGAACCCTAATGTAAACTATGGACTCTGAGTGATGATAAGTCAATGTAGGTTCATCATCCGTTAACAAATGTACAATTCTGGTGGGGGTAGTTGGTCATGGGGGAGTCTACACTTGTGTGGAATCAGGGGGCATCTAAAACAACTACTCTTAATAAGAGACTTTCTGTATATAGGCTTAATGTTTTCCTCACATAACCAGAGGCAAATGGACTACCCGTAGCCACTGCCCAGTGCTAGATCTGTGACATTTAGTTTATAGAGCCTCATCCTCTTCATCAGTTATTTGAATAAAGATGTGTCAGACCTCAGAAATCTCTCACATGGACACTGATAAGGGTAAAAGCATCTGCTGGGTGGGGGACAAGGAAGCGGAGTGCTTTAAGAATTCCAGGAAATTTATACTTGGAGCAAAATGGCCATTGTGGTTATTAAGAAGAAGGAAGAAATGATGGGCTTAATAACTTATCTCAAAAAGGAGCTAACATTAACTACTGTAATCTGCCTTATTTGCTAAAAGATGGAAATCTCTATCATGATTTTTAAATTATACATGTAATACATAAATTCCCTTATGCACAAAGAAAGTTTTCAATGGAAGTGGTTGTTTCCAAATGAAAACCTAAAAGGAATTAAAATGCAAATATTTATGTGTATATATAGTTATATAAGTGAACCAGGGCAATCTACTTTATTGTTCATGACAGAAAAAGACCAACTTATATTTGAATTTTGCACATTAACTAGAATTTGTCATCCTGTGTCAAGACCAGGGCTGAAGTAGGTCCACTGAAATAAAAGATAGAAAGGTACACTTAAAAATTGATGAATACACATCCAAGTGGATATTCAAATAGGCAATTGTTTATGCAAGTCTGGAGGCAGGAGATGAGTTTGGGAGCGGAGATAAAAACCTGAGAATTGTCAACATGTTAATGGTATTTAAAGCTATTAGATTTTTGAGGTCAGTCTAAATCAGTAATAATAGAGATACAAAGCGAGCCACAAATGTGAACCACGTGCATAATTTAAAATATTCTAGTAGCCACATTAATAAAGCTAAAAAGCAATGGGTAAAATTAATTTCAATAATATACTTTATTTGATCCAAATTAACCAAAATAGTATAATTTCTATATAAAATCAACATAAACATTAATGAGATATTTACATTCTGTGATTTTTATACTTACGGCACTTTTCAGTTAGGACTAGTCACATTTCAAGTGGTCAATAGCCACATGTGGGTTATAGCTATTGTATTGGATAGTGTAGGTATAAATAGAGAATTCTGGGGGCTAAATTTAGTGCTCAGAAAAGGTTGAGGTTAAACAAGCAAAACGTCTCTCTTCGAAAATAAAATTTCTTTGCCTTGAGAGAATAAATATACTCTTGGTTCACAGTTTTTCCTGATCTAAATTCTGATTTTGATGGAAAAGACCCCACTGAGTACACTGTGCTATGGGGAGTAGTGCTCTTACACACACCGGCGCCACCTCCTGGGAAAGAGTCTTTTCTGAAAAATTGTATCTTCAGCCTCATTGTCCTAGTTTGCTTCAGACTGACAGTCTCTGCAGAAGCTGAATGAAATTCACACATTGTATTTAGGTGAGAATAGGGGGTGGTTGGGAGGGTTAGTTAATTGTAGAACAATATTTAAGTATAATCCAATTTATATACGATTTCAAGCCCCAGAATTTATGTTTTTATATCCAGTCAAGGTGGAGGTGTATGTAAACACACCATGCCTCCTTGCACAACTACAGCAAAAATTACAACTAGGCTACAAAATAAGTATCATCTAGAATTGTCAGAAAACTGAGCTGTACGGAAGTCCACCAAGGATTTAAGGAAGCTGCATTCATCCAGTCAGGTAGGAGGGGTGGAGGTGCAGAGATGTGCTGAGAGGCAGAGAGGTGGAGCGGCGTGAAGAGGTGGAAAGCCGGAGTGGCGCAGAAAGGCATGCAGCCTGGGAATGGGTGGTCCCAAATCCATGTGTGGTGGATAAAAATCTAGAGGAATGAGGGATCCCAGCTCCAGACCAGACCACTCAGCTCAAGTTTCTAGCACAAGAACGATAAGTCCCCATAACTTCTGGCTATAAAAAACAGAGAGGTTGGGGCAACAGAAGAAACTGCAGGGTTCTGAAGAGACTCCTCTTAAAAGGTCCACTTTAGACTAAGGACTCATGCAGACCCACCCACTCTGGGATTCAGCAACAGGGCAACACCTGGTTGGGCACCAGTGGCATAAGAGGAGAATATGAAGTGACTAGCGACTGGGGGAGTACCAGGAGACAGCTTCTTTCGGGGCAAAACTTCAGAGGCCAGGCGGAAGCACTGCCCCCTCCCCCCTCAGATAGAGCAATAGTGCAGTGACTTGGGTTGGCCTGTCCTGGTGACTAATTAAGGCTCTGTCCCATATAACTTACAGGTGCACTTTTCTACAATAGGCTACATTACTAAGACAGGGACTCAAAGCCGCCCTGCCTAATACACAGAAACAAACAAAGGGAGGCTACCAAAAGGAGGGGACAAAGAAAAATACAGCCCAAATGAAAGAACAGAACAAAATTCTAGAAAAAGAACTAAACAAAATATAGATAAGCAACCTATCAGATGCAGAGTTCAAAACATTGGTTATCAGGATGCTGCAGGAATGCATTGGGTACTTCAACAGCATAAAAAAGACTTAGGCAGAACTGAAGTTTACATTAAGTGAAATAAAGAAAAATCTACAGGGAACCAACAGTGCAGGGGATGAAGCCAAAAATAAAATCAATGATTTGGAACCCAAGGAAGAAAAAAGCATTAAATTAGAATGGCAAAAAGGAAAAAGAATTAATAAAAAATGAGGATATACTAAGGAGCCTCTCGGACATCTTTAAACATATCAACATCTGAATCATAGGGGTGCCAGAGGAGAAGAGGAAGAGCAAGAAATTGAAAACTTATTTGAAAAAATAATGCAAGAAAACCTCCCTAATTTGGCAAAGGAAATAGACATACAAGTCCAGGAACCACAGAGTCCCAAACAAGATAGATGCAAAGAGGCCCCCTCCAAGACATGTCATAATTAGAATGCCAAAGATTAAATATAAAGAGAGAGAGAAAGCAGCAAGAGAAAAATGGAGAGTTACCTATGAAGGAATTCCCATAAGACTGTCAGCTGATTTCTCAAAAGAAACTTTGCAGGCTAGAAGGGACAGACAAGAAGTATTCAAAGTGATGAAAAGCAAGGTCCTACAACTTAGATTAGTCTATCCAAGAAAACTATCATTTAGAATCCAAGGGCAGATAAAGTGCTTCCCAGACAAGGTAAAACTAAAAGAGTTCATCATCAGCAAGCCATTATTATATGAAATGCCAAAGGGAATTATATAAGAAAAAAGAGATGATCAAAATGATGAACATTAAACTGGCAATTAAAACAAACTCCCAACTATCAATAATTGAATCCAAATAACAAACTAAGCAAACAAGTAGAACAGGAACAGAATCATAGATATGGAGATCATTTGGAGGGTTATCAGTTGGGAGGAGGAAGGGGGAGAATGGAGGAAAAGGTACAGGGATTAAGAAGCATAATTGGTAAGTACAAAATAGGGAGATGTTAAGAACAGTACAGGAATTGAAGTAACCAAAGAACTTATATGCATGAGCCATAGATATAAACAAAGGGGGAATTGCTGGAGGAAATGGGGGTACCAGGCAGTGGGGCACATGGGAAAAACTGGGGCAACTGTAATAGCATAATCAATAAAATATATTAAAAAAAGAAATATATATCCACATCAACCATTAAAAAAATGAATCACAGAAAAAGGTCTAGAGGCATACCCACCAAACTGAGCACATTGCTGAGGAGATAAGTAAGTATGTAGAAGCGAAGATATGAGAAATTTCATTATCTTGTACTGTTTGTCTTTCACAATAAAAATAATTAATTATAAAATACATTACTTGTGTAATTTAGAAAGTATACAGAGAAAGCAAAACATAATTCATCTCAGTGTAGCTAATAAGCCCTGGTTATTAAAAATTTTATGTGCATAACATTTAGGCCAAAACCAAAATTATTTAATATAAAATAATTTAATTAACTTTATGGTGGTAAATTAAAAGATGAAATAATGCCATTTGTGACAATATGGATGGAACTTGAGAATATTATGCTAAGTAAACTATGTCAGTCAGAAAAAGCTAAGAACCATACAATTTCATTCATATGTGGGATATAAAACTGAAACTCATGGACACACCCAGTATGCTTGTTACCAGAGGCAGGGGGGATTGCGGAATAGTAAAGATGGCCAAATATATGGTGATGAAAGGTGATTTGACTTTGGAAGGTGGGCACACAATGCAATATACAGATCATGTATCACAGAAATGTATACTTGAAACCTACATAATCTTTTTTTTCTTTGAGAGAAGGGAAGGGAGGGAGAAAGAAAGAGAGAGAAACATTGATGTAAGAGAGAAACATCAATCAGTTGCCTCTCACATGCACCCCAACCAGGGACTGAACCCATAACCTAGGCATGCACCTTATGGGGAACCAAGCCAGAGATGTTTCATTTTGTGGGATGAAGCCCACCAACTGAGCCATACCGGTCAGAGCAAAACGTGTATAATCTTATTTACCAATGTCACCCCAATAAATTTAATTTAAAAAAATTTAAATTTGGGAGAAGACAGAGGGGAATAACAGGGAAAGGGAGGGGAAGGGACAAGTTAAGGCACATGAATATGGACAACCCGTGAGTATGGACGACAGGATGGGGGTTGACTGTGGGAGTGGGTGGAGCACGGCAGGGGAGAGCAATGGGGGAAAATGTGGGGCAACTGTAATTGAAAGCAATGAAACAAAGAAAAACATTTTTAAATTTTACATATAAATATCTTTTTCAGACGTTATGAAAACCTGCATATAGGTGGGGGTCTTGATTATTTGCTTGATTGTGGTTCATTGACCCCAAGGCTAAGAATTTGGGCACAAAGTGAAAGAATGTTTCTTATCTACCTCTCACCAGCTCTAAGAAAGGTTAGTCAGCAGCATTAGATTTCGCTGCAACTAACAGCTTTTCCCATATGATGGATGATTTCTTTCCATTTAACCGAACTCTCAGAACTCCAGATAATGCTGCAATAGCTTATAGTTAAACCTTGTAGTGTGTTTTAACAGTAGTTATCATGAGATATACAAGCCCTCAACTAGCCACATTTCCCCTTTCTCATCCTGCTCTTACTTCACTGCTATTGCATAGGTAGATCTTTTAACTAAGCCTTTCCCTCTGTGACTTCTACAGGGAACATAAAGGATGGATATTATGGGGGAGCCAAAATGAATGGGTTGTTACAGTTGGTATTTTTCATTTGTTTTGGCTGCCAAGTATCTCAACCCCTTTTTATGGTTAGCAGAATGACAATATTATCAGACTTGGAGCTTATCTTTGCATAACTGGAGTTTTTATTGCAAGATATTAGCTCTCACTGCCTCACTTGCAGCTACACATAGGGATGCCCCGTTGGCTCCACTAAAAAGATACAACTACACCAGATTTAATTCAGGGACTAGTGATGCAAGAAGCAGAAGCAGGGGGAGGGGGCAAGTGATTTTGAAATCCTGGCATAAAAATAAAAATGAAACAAGTAGTACAATTATTTCAGAAAAGACAAGAGCGTAGCACAGCATTGGCGATGGTTAAAACTATGGCATCTGGTAGCCCATGACAGCAGGTATGGCTTTAGTGACAGTGACTTTTTCATAAGACCAGTTCCATAGGGTGGTTTGCACATCAGTCTTTGAATCTGAACTTCAACTCTGGTTCTTGAGTTTTCATTAATTCTGTGAAATTTCTGATACTTCATCAATAAATTCTGTCAATTGTCATACTCACTGAGCCAGAATCAACTTCTGTTGTATGCAAGTAAGAACCCTGCTATAACCGCACCATAGTAAAGTTACCTCACATAGGTGCAGGCCCAGTGGTCTGCAGGGAGCAAGGAGAAACTAACACTTCAGGATTGTAGGTGACCTTGAATTCTCTTCTAGTTTCACAGTGGTCCAGAAAGCTTTAATACTAAGTGTATTCTATTACACTAAATATCCCCAGAGCCAAAATAACTTGGTGGAGGACTATAAGATGTATATTTTATATGGAAAACGTGAATTGAGTTTTGGCCTGGATTGTATATTGTCAGTCAAATCATTGGCTTTTTCTTCAACATATATGAGACAGCTTCCTCACCCACCCCCTTCTCCAGTAAAATACAGTTTGGGCCATAGTTCATATGAACAATTCAGAGTATAGGTAGATGATCAGGTCAAGTCTAAAAGTTTACATTTGGTGCCAACTGCCTTTAAAAAGCTTATATTTTGGTTGGCAGAGTCTGTTCCTTGGTTTCTCATGTATATTTTCTGTAACAGTAAATATTTCTCTACTAAAAGCTCAGAAGGTGCAGAAACCTAGATTTGGGTAAAAATACTTAATGGTTTAGTAATGCGAATGTCTCCCTATTTTTCTTTGTATCCTCTTAAAAGTTGGACTGAGCATTTCCTTTAAGAAGTAATGTTTTCATTGTGGTACACTGTGGACGCCTTACCAATGTTTGGTAGTAAGGAAAACACAGATGAAGAAACACTATTGTTTCAGTGGTATCTATTGGGTCCTTGATCTTATAAATAAAGCAATTGAATTTTTGTGAGTACAGTGAGTATATTCTATATCTCATTATAGAAAAATCTGTAATTTTAAAGGAAAAAAGTAGTTGATAAATTTAAAACACATAGGGTAGTATTATGTTAAATTGGAAACATGAGTCTTAGCTTAATACATACCAACTTGATTTTGTTACTTTTAGAACTTCAAAAAATATCTCCAAATAGAGAAATGATACATTGGTGAATGAAACCTATATAGGACTTGCCTATAACGGACTCTTAGGACTGTAGGTACTTGCTTTTGAGATAGGATGAGCATTCTTTGTGTGTAATGTCACACTTTTATTAGAATAAGGAATCAAGCACTCAGACATGCTCAGAAAATAGTCCTTTTTAAAGTGAGAAATTCTGCCCTGGCTGGTGTGGTTCAGTGTATCGAGTGCCAGCCTGCAAACCAAAGGGTCGCTGGTTCGATTCCCAGTCAGGGCACATGCCTGGGTTGTGGGCCAGGCCCCCAGTATGGGGCACAGGAGAGGCAACCACACATTGATGTTTCTCTCTCTTTCTCCCTCCCTTCCCCTCTGCCTACAAATTAATAAAATAAATCTTAAAAAAATAAAGTGAGAAATTCTGTATTCCTGGATGAATAATGATATAAAAAATTATATCATTTATCTGGATTTTTAGGGATTTATTTTGATGGCACTCCCAGGGCTTTCTTTAGTGCATCTTCTATATCTCTATTTTGGAGGCTGTATTTCAGAGGATTAAATAATGGGATTGTCTTGCATAAAAAAAGTCACAAATGTCTATGTCCTAGAATGGCTCCTGGAGACCAGACTCACTAATATCAGCATTACTGAGCCACAAAACAGGGAAACTGCCAAGTCGGAGATATATGTAGAAAAAGCTTTGTTCCTGCCTGACAGCTAATACCCAAAGTACAGCTCACAAAACTAAGCTATAGCACCCAAGAATGTAGAGGCAGGTGATGAAGATGATAAGCACAAGTTAGAGTAGTGTGGGAACTGGGTCATTGGGAAATGCCAGCAGTGGTCTTAGGTCACAGAAAAAAAAAAAACATCAGTGATGTTAGGGCCACAGAAGGGCACTCAAGACATAAGAACTGCAGGCACGAATGTGGATAGAAAGTCACCTGCCCAGCAGAAAACCACTTGTCTGGACATAGGTGGTAAATCATAGTGGTGGGATAATGAAGAGGTCGACAGATGGCAATGAACAGATCAAAGGACATCACAGAGAGGAAGTAGCCTTCAGCAACACACATGGAGAAGAAGAAGTAAAACTGAAGCAGGCAGTCAGAGCAGGAGATGCTCTTGTTCTGAGAGATGATGTTGGCCAACATTTTGGGCACATCAGAACTGACGTAGCAGATCTCCAGGAAGGAGAAGCTGGCCAGGAGAATGTACATGGGGGTGTGGAGATTCTGGCTTGACCACACAGCAAAGATGATGGCTGTGTTCCCCAGGAGGGTGAGAAGGTAGATGAGGGAGAAGAGCACGAAGAGGCAGATCTGGATGTCTCTGCGGCATGGGAAGCCCAGCAGGATGAACTCACTCACGGACCCAGAGCTCTTATTGGCTTCTGAGATATTCATTCTTTTAATATCTGAAGTGAGAGAGCAACAAGGACCATTGTATTAGCCATTTTCTCTCTCAAAAACTTATTTTCATATATGAAAATATTTTCTTATTTTCAAAAGAATACTATACATTCTTTTGATGTACTTTTGTGAAAAGGCTTCATATGGTTCTGAATTCAATAACTCATTTCTCAAGGATCTGGTTTAGCCCAGTGAGATCAGGGTTCTGGGGGAATGTGGCTAGACATGTTAATATATGCTTCCTCTTCCCCTAGTATGTTAGTCTCTATTTCTCAGAGTATAAATTTCACTGCCATCATGTAACACAGAGTCCAAATTGTTTTCTCCTGTGCATTTAAATGAACTCTTTGATGTATAGTTTCATAATATATGCACTTATATATATTTATACACTGAATTTCTTCATCTTTCTTTTTTAATTAATTCTATTTTATTGATTATGCTATTACAATTATCCCTGTTTTTTCTCCCTTTCATCCCCTCCACCCAGCACCACCATTCCCTCAGGCAATCCCCACACCATTGTTCATGTCCATGGGTCAGGCGTATAAGTTCTTTGGCTACTCCATTTCCTATGCTCTACATCCCCATGGCTATTCTGTAACTACCTATTGGTACTTCTTAATTCCATCACCTCTTCACCCATTCCCCCATACCCCTCTCCCATCTGACAAACATCACAACATTCTCTGTATCCATTATCCTGTCCCTGTTCTTCTTGTTTGCTTAATTTGTTTCTTAGATTCAATTGTTGATAGATGTGTATTTTTTGCCATTTTATTGTTCATGGTTTTGATCTTCTTAAATAAGTCCCTTTAACATTTTATATAATAATGGGTTGGAGATATTGGACTCCTTTAGTTTATTCTTGACTGGGAAGCTCTTTATCTGTCCCATCGGTTCTAAATGGTAGCTTTGCTGGATAGAGCAAGCTTGGCTATAGTCCCCTGCTTTTCATGACTTTGGATATTTCTTGCCAATCACTTCTAGCCTGAAAAGTTTCTTTAGAGAAATCAGCTGACAGTCTCATGGGAACTCCCTTGTAGATAACTAACTGCTTTCCTCTTGCTGCTATTAAGAGTCTCTCTTTATCTTTAACATTATGGCATTTTATTATGATGTATCTTGGAGTGGACCTCTTTGCACCCATCTTGTTTGGGACTCTCTGTGCTTCCTGGGCTTGTATATCTACTTCCTTCACCAAATTAGGGAACTTTTCTTTCATCATTTTTTCCAATAGATTTCCAATATCTTGTTCTTTTTCTTCTCCTTCTGGCACCCCTATGATGCAAATGTTGGACTTCTTGAAGTTATCCCAGAAGCTGCTTATACTACCCTAATTTTTGGGAATTCTTTTTCCTTCTTGTTGTTTTGATTGGTTGTTTTTTGCTTCCTTACATTCCAAATCATTGATTCGATTCTTGGCTTCATCCAGTCTACATTGTTTCCCTGTAAATTGTTCTTTATTTCAGTCAGTGTATCCTTCATTTCTGACTGGGTCTTTTTATGCTGCTGAGGTCCTCAATAAGTTCCTTGAGCATTCTTATAACCAGTGTCTTGAAATCTACATCTGAAAGATTACTTACCTCCATTTTATTTAGCTCTTTTTCTGAAGGTTTGATCTATTCTTTCATTTGGGCCATGTTTCTTTGCCTCCTCATTTTGGCAGTCTCTCTGTATTTGTTTCTATGTATTAGGTAGGGCTGCTTTGACTCCGTGTCATGGTAGTATGGCCTGGTGTAGTAGGTGTCCTGTAGGGTCAAGTGGCACAGCCTCCCCTATCACCAAGGGTGAGTATTCATGGTGTGCCCTTTGCCTAAGCTGATTATACCCTCTTCTTGTGATTGAGCCTTGGTTGCCTTTGGCAGATCAATGGGAGGGATTTACCCAGGCCAGTCAGCTGCAAGGTTTGGCTGTGACTACTTACCACCAACCCCTACCCTCCATGGAAGATCAGCTATGCAGGGGCCGGGTGGTGGTGCTCCAACGTGGTCTGTAGCTGTCCACTGGGTGTGCTGGTCATGGATCAATAAATTTATATAGGGATCCCGGCTTATGGTTTAGACCCCGCTCTTCTCAGAGGGATCAACTGGCTATTCAAATATCCCTCTGGCGCTGCTGCCTGAGGGTGCCCAGCTAGCCTTCTCATGTCTCTGCTGCAGTCCTTACCAGTCAGGTTGTACCAAACTGATTCTTTTGTTTGTTCGAGATTATAAGGCTTCTCTTTCACTACTATTCAGGCTTTTGCTCTGGGCGATTTTGCCACAATTTAGTTGTAATTCCAGATTGGTCCTGGAAGGAGGTCAATGTGACTTCCATTCACTTCTCTGCCATCTTGATCCTCTAGTCCTAAAATTTTTATGGAACCACAAAAAACCCCAAATAGCCAAAGCAATCCTAATAAAGAAGAACAAAGTTGGAGGTGTCATGGTCCTTGATCTCAAACTATACTACAAAGGTATAATAATCAAAACAGTATGGTACTGGCACAAAAAATCAGACACATTGATTAATATTCCACAAATAAACCCTTACGGATATGTTCAACTAACCTATGACAGAGGAGGAAAAAATATGCACTGCAGTGGCAGCAGTCTGTTCAACAAGTGATGTTGGAAAAACTGGACAGATATATGCAAAAAATGAAAATAGACCACTCTTTTACATCATATACAAAAATAAACTCAAAATGGGTTAAAGATGTAAATGTAAGGCCTAAAACCATAAAATTTTAAGAAGAAAACATAAATAGTAAACTATTTGGCATTAGTCTGAGTAATATATTTTTGGATATATCCCCTTGAGCAAGGGAAACAAAAGTAAAAATATACAAATGGGATGACATCAAAGTAAACAACTTCTACACAGCAAAGGAAACCAACAAAACAAAAAGACAGCCTACTGACTGAGAGGCTGTATTCGCAAGTGATGTCTGGGATAAGGGGTTAATATCCAAAATATATAAGAAACTTATACAACTCAACAAGAAAAACAACAATCTGATTTTAAAATAGGCACAAAAAGGATGAAGAGGACATGAAAAAGACAGTTCTCTAAAGAGGACTAAGGCCAACAAACTTATAAAAAGAAACTCACTATCACTAATCATCAGGGAAATGCAAATCAGAACCACAAGGAGATACCACCTCATACCAGCCAGAATGGCTATTGTCAAAAAGTCAGCAGATTTAGCTGCTGAAGGTTCTTAAGTGGCTGCTTCAGCTAACAGCACATGGACTCCAGGCCAAAGTCCCATTATGCTGACTCAACTTCATTTCCTGAAGCAAGATCCTTCCACTCTGAGGAGAGAATTAGAAATAAAGAATAAGCCTTATTTCTATTGTGTAAATATACCACATCTTTTTAATTCACTCATCTGCTGATTGGCACTTGTGCTGTTTCCACATGTTGGCTATTGTAAATAATGAACATTGAGGGGCATAGATTTTGTCTGATTGGTGTTTTTGGATAAAGGATATCTGTGCATATATGCATAAGTCCATAAACACAGGCAACAATGTGGTGAAGGACAGGGAGGGGTGGTGTCTGGATAGAGGAGGGCAAAGGAGGACATCTGCAATAGTGTCAACAATAAAAAAGAATAACTCTTTTTAACAGTGTCAAGTTGAGATTCTTGAACTAAGATTTTTTATTTTGATAAGAAAAAATAACAAGACTACCATAATAAGTCTATAAAACACAAGATGCCAAGCAAAATTACCCATAATTTTTCTAAAAATTGCAACTGTAAAATTTTTAATATATTTCTTCCTGTATTTTCTTAATTACAAAATAAGTTTGGAAACAATTGTTTAAGTTTTTGTTTTGTGAAAATAAAAATTAAACAGCATTATATTGTTAGCATTTTCTCGACTCATCAAATATATTTCAAAACATGATTTTTAATATCTGTAGATATTCTATAATTTGGATATATGATAATTCACTTAATTATTCTCCAATTACTGAACATTTAGATAGGTGCAATTTTAATATTATTATTTTATTTTCATTAAATTTATAAATTTATTGGAGAAGAAATGACAAATTTACAACATTTACTCATTACATTCAGAAACAGGGTGGATGTCTTCATTTATTCACATCTTTCTTTTTACTGTTTCAAAGTATTTGCAATTTTCTTCTCATATAATTCACTCCTCTTCAGTGAATTTATTTAGAGGTGTATTACATTTTTGTTGTTATTATAAATGGCCTTTTCCTTCCATTACATTTTCTTCCTGATTATTATCTTGTGTATATTTACTTGGCATCTGGCCACCATTTTAAAATTTCTTATTGATTTTGAAATCTCTTTGAAATTGTTTTTTATGAGAATTTACATCCATTAATTACTCATCTTTGGTAAAAAGAAAATATAGGCAGGCAAATAAGCACTACGGTGAGAGCAAATTTCTTTTTCAATTCAAGAGATGAGTGGTGAGTATTTGTGTGGTATATTTAATCCCTGCCTTCTTCTCCTTCTTCCCTTTAGGAGAGTTGGAGGGCTAAATATTTGCCTTCCCCTTTCATTCAATACCTCTAAGGAAGAGTATGGGGAAGGCTGCATGTGGCTCATTTCTCCCTCCCCTACCGAGGGATATCGTATGAGGCTCTACAAGTTGTTCCTGGCATAAGGGAACCTGTCCAGTAGGAGGGGCAACTGTCATCTAACCTGTGCCCTGGGAACAGAAATGTGTACCCTGATGTGTTTGGGTCCTTCCTGATGGAGGGCTGCCTAATGGCACTTCTGAATAAGACTTGCCGCTGAGTGGCTGCTTTGTGATTTTTGTGATTTATGGAAAGGGCTCATAGACTAGCTTTGGCCCTGCACCCAGGCTTTAAAGTAAGTCATGCCGTCACCCCCACACAGAGCCTGACTTTCGTCTCCCTCGCATAGATAAAATGATGATAGACCGGTGAGCTTGGTCTTTTGTGCTCCTAAGGAACTAGGTACAATTTCACTAATAAATTCATCTGTGCCCTCTCAGAGTAGGGCTTATTTATCAAGATGGAATGTGTTGACTCCAGGCCACTTTGAAAATTAACTGGAAAGTAATATATCTCATATCAGACACTGACCATACTCTCTCATCTCTATCCTCAGACTCACAAACGCTATTCTCTCTGCATGGTTAGTGTTCATTCTAATATATACAGGGAGAAAAGCACTCTAAAGCACTTAATATATCAATATTGTTTCATTAAGTTTTTTTTAGGTAATCTTGTTTCCATGTCTAACCTCTCTTTTGTCTCAGTGGGTTTCTTCTTTTTCACTGAGTGGTGGTATTAAGATAAGGAATAAATCAAGTTATAAGAACCTAAAATATAACTGGTTGGAGAAAACTCTTTTCACAAGATCTTGTTCAAAAATTAGGTTTGCTGAGAAGAAATTTTTTTGACAAGTCCACTTAAGGAAGAACCTCAACCCCCAAAGGGTATGTGTATAAACAAAATTATTCTGAATAAAAAAGGGCAAGATGTTCTGGCTACTCTTGTGGGTGGTGAGAAGAAGAGGAAAGCAGAAAAAAGCAGCAGCAGGTATAATCTGAGAGGCTGGCTGGGTTTTCAGCATGGTGGCCCTGTCTCTGGCTTTCCTTATCACCAACCTGTATTCAAGTTCAGAAACCCACACAAAGCTGGAATTTTGGTTTTATATAAAATATTAAAGGGAATGAGTCTCACATCTAGATTCATGTGATCCAAGCAAGAGAGCGGGTAGATTCAGGAGTCGGGGGAGAAGCAGGCATGAACATGTTTGAATGGTGTGTGTATGTGTGTGCGCACACCTGTGTGTGTGTGTCTAGGCAGACAGTGATGGGGACTCTAGACATTTAATCACATGAAACTGAAGGCTGGAGACAAAGTTACCTAAATCTTGAAAGGATAGAAACTGACCAGTTGACCTCTGGGTTGTATATGGTTTTTTCCTTCAAAAATGCCTGAAGACATCTGGCATTTTCCTGTTTCCATGAGACACATGCCTGAATACCAGTAAATAATTTATGTAAGTTCTGGTAAGATCTTCTTTGTTATTTGCTTCATTAAAATGCATCCCTAAATATATTCCAGGAAATGAAGGTGACATTTGCCTCTCAGATTTACTCAAGACCATTAACTTGCTGTGTGTTCTATACATGTACGGATCCTAGGTCTTGAGAGGCTGTCTTTGACCACATCTCACAAGCCCCAGCAATTTCCTCAGGGCCTTCTTCATCTCCTTATTCCGGAGGCTGTAGATCAAGGGATTAAAAAGTGGAGTTAACACAGAATAAAATAAAGTTATGATTTTCTGAATCCCTGCTGGATTGTCTGCTGTTGGGCTCACATACATCACCATGATAGAGCCATAGAATAGGGACACCACAGCCATGTGGGAGCCACACGTAGAGAAGGCCTTATGCCGGCCCTCTGCTGAGGGCACCTTCAGCACAGCTCTGATCACCAGGGTGTAGGAGCCCGTGATGAAGAGAAAGGTGGAGAAAATGAGGACTGAGTTAAAGGTGGCACAGGTGATTTCAGTGGCAGGAGCTGGCACACAGGACAACTTCATAAGGGGTCCTGGGTCACATAAAAAATGATCAATAGTATTGGGGCCACAAAAAGGAAGCTGGGAGATGAGATAAACTGGGAGGAGAAAACAGGAGAAACCGCACACCCAGCAGCAGGCTCCAATTCTGAGGCAGCGTTTTTCTGTCATGACAGTGGGGTAGTGCAGGGGCCTGCAGATAGCAAGGTACCTGTCAAAGGCCATGGCAGACAAGAGGAAGGTCTCGGTGGTGCCCATGGAGAAGAAGAAGTAGAACTGGAGGAAGCAGCCAGAGAAGGAGATGGTGTTGGTCCCTGAGAGAAAGTTGGTTAGCATATTGGGGACAGTAGAAGTGACATACCAGATCTCCAGGAATGAAAAATTGGCCAGCAGGATGTACATGGGTGTGTGGAGATGGTGGTCCCACCACACCGAAGAGATGATGCAAAGGTTTCCGATTAGTGTCAGGACATAGATCATAGAGAAGAGTGAGAAGAGGAGGATCTGAATCTCCCAGGTACCAGGGAATCCAAGAAGAATGAATACACTCACAGGGTCAGAGTGATTATTCCTCCCCAGGTTTTTCATTTTCTTTTTTTCTCCTAAAACTGCAAAAAGAAGACATTACCATGCTACAAATGACTCTGCAGAAGTTTTATCATTGCGATGTTCCCAGAATTTCTTTACAATTCAGTTAGCACCACAGTTTTAGATTACTTAAACATTTTCAGCATTCTTTGGTCAAATGTGATAGTGCAAGAAAATAAAAACTTGGGGGTGTGGGTGCTCATTACTGCCTTACATCGTGATCACCATGCCCAGCGGGGACTGCTAAATGCCTACCTTCGTTTAGTGTCCACAATATTACCTAATACAAGGTAGACACTCTCTTGCCATTCAGAGGCTTTTAACCTAATTCAGAAACATCAACCTGGGGCAAAAATGGAGGCTTAAACAATTGTACAGTTTAAGCTCTGTGTGAATAGAAGAAAACACTGCAAGAATGAATAGCCACAAAGCAAGAGTTTGTTTACAATTGTTACTTTAATGCTACCACATACATAGTTTCATGTGGGGTTTCTTTCTATGTAGCATTAGGAATGTTGGGAAAGAGATAAGGAAAATGACTTTTAATCAATGATTGCTTACAGTGAGGTCAATTCCAACATTCGTGTGCCCTCATTTTGAAAGATCTCTGTGAAGGAAATTCCACAATTTGCATTGTTAATTTCTCTTAGTGTTTAGTGACATATACATAAAGTACTCTTTATTTTTAACTTGGTCTTTAAAGTTAAATATTTGTTGCTGCAGAAGTGTAAACTTTATGCATTGTCAACATGAATACGCATTTTACATGACATTGGTATGAATGAATGAAGCTCAGACTACAAACTAACATGGTTCTCTTTTCATTGAAATTCACCCTAACTACAGTGCACCACCTTCACTCCTCAGCTGAAATTTATCAGATGCCAGTAAAGTATCTCATGTACCTCATGATCGTACTCTATATACATTTTGCCACATAGAGGAAAATAAAACAAAACAAAAAAAACCCCCAACAAATGAAAAAAACCCAAAAAATCTAGATCAAAACAAAACAAAACCACAGTGTTATGTCATTGAAAGTACTCTGAGATTTGAATTATGTTACTATTCATGGATTCTTTGTTCTCATTACACCATATATATTATCTGAGGCTCCTATGTTAGAGTTCCTCCTGGTGGGCCTAATCTATAAACGGTTTTTTAGAACCTAATCCTTGACATTTTCCCTTCTCCTACCCTACTCTCTCTGTAAGTGACCTGTCATCTAGCCCCTTCACATGAAAACCACCCATGTGAGACCAAGCCACATTTTCTCTTCCTACCCATGAAGTCTCTTCTGCAACCTGGATTCATCCACTCAATTTCTTACTCAACATTTCCATTTGCTATCTAATATAACTAAATTAGAATATGCCCATTTCTAAACTTTTGATTCTCCCCTACCTCAGACTGGCTGATTCTTTCTTCTTTGCCCCATCACTGAATGGCACCTCCATTTATTCAGTTGCTCAGGCTACAAACTCTGGCTATATCCTTACCACCCCTCCAGTGCTCTGCTCCTAAACCATCAACAAATCCACTAGCCTTCAGAATCCGAACCATTTTTACCAGTCCCATTAGCTTTCACCCCAGCCCACACTACTGTGAAATCCTCTAATGTCTACCAAAGCATCTTAACTTACCTGTTTCCATAATTATATGCTTAGAGACTATTACCTCTTAGTACATAGACTGATAGTTTTAGAGATCTGATGATGTCAACTACTTGCTTTCAATCTTTTTAACACACTTAAAATAAAATCCCAATTCCTTACCACAGTCTCTAAGGACAATGAAGCCGTCCCCCATGCCCTCATTTGCTACCCTCTTCCTTCTCCGGACCCCACTCCAGCCGGCTGACGCTTGGCTATATCAAGTGTGGCCCATATCAAGGCCTGGAATGTCCCTCTTTCCTCCTCACTAATATTCATGTGCCATAATTTACTTCATTCAGATTTCTGGTAAAAATCAGAGACTCAGAGAAGCCCTTCCTAGTTTTAGCCCATCTTTGCTAATGTTTCCCAATCCTGCTTTAGTTGTCTTCAGCTTTGTAAATATTTTCTGTCTTAGCCACCTGAAAACAAGAGGAGGATATTGTTTTGCTCATCAAATTATTCCCAGAATCTAGGACAGTGTCCAGTATATTATAGCTGTTCAATAAATATTTGTGGTCTTAATCAATGAACGTGCCCTAATTGGAATCAATTAGGAAAACAACTGCTTGTAGTCAAGGAAAAAAGTTTCAAAAAGAATTGGGAAAAAGAAAAAAAGGCAAGGCAACAAGAACTTTGTTATGGGGATACACCCTCGTATGTTCAGTTGAAACAGGAGGATATCCAGGACAGGAGCGCACTCAAGGCAATCCGCCCCCCAGCTACCTCTCTGTCTGAATCACTTCATCTTTCTGTACGTCCCCCTTTCCCACTCGGCTTTGCGCTCTGTGCTTTCTTATTGCTGCCAAGTTCTAATCGTGCTCTAAGGGTGTGTGGGGTGTGTGTTTGTGTGTATACACACCGATTTCTGCTGTCTTCTCAGTCTGTTTCTATAATTGTTCATATCTTTAAATATTTCCATTGAATGCTTTTATAATCTTTTCCTCTATTTTTAAATAGATAATGAACAGTTTTAGATTTATCGTTCTTAAAGAAAATGTGCTTAGAGCCTGTAACTGACATTTCTCTCTCATGTGGTTAGCCAGTGTGCTTTAATGGACAAAATGTCCTCTTGTTGCCTGGTATTTTCTTCTGCCCCATATTCAGGGTCAGGAAATCTGGTATATATGACTGAAATAAGTAATAAGGTATAGAATAAAGCTGTCATTCTACAGTTTTTTCCTGGCTCATGTGGTTTTGTGGTTCAATTAACATCTCAAGTTAAGTAAGATATTGTTATTTTTATTACATATGCTTATATATTTATAAATACAACATATACAACCTAACATTTATTGAGACTGGTACTGATTCTGGAGACAATGTTATATAATTGAGAATCTAACCAACTTCCAATATGAGGAAGCTATTCTAATTTACATTTTTTTCAATCTTAGGCTAACTTTATTTTTGTTTATTTTTTTAAAAATATTTTTTCATTTATAGTTGACATACAATATTATATTATTATATTAGTTCCAGATGTACAATATAGTGATTAGATAATTTATATTCCTTATGAAGTGATCACCCAGATAAATCTAATACCCATCTGACACCATACTTAGTTATTACAATATTATTGACTATATTCCCTATGCTGTACTTTACATCCTGTGACTATTTTTATAACAAGCAATTTGTACTTTTTGATCCTTTTGGCCTTTTAACCCTAATTTACATTTTATGTGGAGAAAATGTAACACTTTTAGAGGAAGGTGAAAAAGACATTACAAAAATCCTAAGCCGCGCCTTACCTGAAGCTGTTGTGTGAGAATTATAGAATCCAGTAGAGGGCGGACATCCACATTTGGATTTCTCTCTCCAGGACGTGCAGTCAGCCTCAGTCTCCTTGTTCTGTCATTTCAGCAGGTGAAAGTGTACAGCAAAGCCAACACAGTGGTGCTCACATCGAAGTTTCTTAGAAAGCTTTCAAAAGGGGGTGACCGTTGGAAGGTAATATCAAGTATAGCAACCATTTGAAGCCCACACAATGACCATATTGCATAGACAGCTTGAAAAGATGGTTATATGCGATTGCAAAGGGCACTGTGGTCTCCCCTGATTTGGGAAGGACCGATTACACTGCTGCCTCTAGAGGGCCTGTCGTAAGCACATTCTGAGCAGTGGCTGCTCTGTCCTCGGCAGCCCATCCTGGAGGGGTGGTAACTCAGAGCACCTGAACCTTACCACTGAGCTCCAGGCCCCGTGCACTTTTCAATAAACGTGTCAAGGTTTGCCTCGGGCCCTCCTGGGTTACCCAGCTTTTCCCAGTTGCCCCACTAGGGATAACAATGAGAAAGTTTTGGCCTGATCTCAGAAAGTATTTCTTTAACCAAGGTCTAAATTGGTCCAACCTCTAGGGGGAAAAGGGAAAGATGAAGTCTGGGTCTAAGGTGAAGAATAAGTTGGCCTGAAGCCTTGGAGCAGAATAGGAACTATAAAAATATAGAGACATGAATAAAAAAAGGATATGAACTATAAGAAGTATTGGCATATATTTATAGCAAGGCAGCTGTGTTTTCCTATAGAAGAGATGATATTGGACTTAAAAATGAAAATATAAGAGCAAAGCATTCTACAAAGCCAAGGAATAGAAAGACAGAGGTTAGCTATTGCAAAGAATTTACAAAACTCTTCAAAGGCTCACTCTGTCTATTCCCTTCTTTCCATAATTCTACAAATACACCAGTCCCAAGCATGCTGAGGTAATGTTGGGATTTTTGAACTAAAACAACAGTTCCATTAGTACTTGACTGTAAACAGTCGTCTTACTTGTTTTGTGAATTTGTTCTTTTAATCTCATTTCAACCAGAGAAAAGCAAACTAAACATTTATTTATTTATTTTATATTGAGGTTTTTAAAATTAATACAACCTGTAGTACTTCTCTTCTTACAAGGTTGTCTTAACACAGTTATTTTATTATTAAATATTATTCCACCATACTGTCTTTTAAAATTACAAGAACACAAGCACCATTCAGTGTTAAAAGAGATTCAAGGTGATTATCTGCAGCATTTATGGTTCATAGACATTTTCTTTTTTCTTTTTTTGAATTTTTGAATTCTTATCTTTTATTGAATATATTGGGGTGACATTGATTAATAAAATTATATAGGTTTCAGTTGTACAATTCTACAATACATCATCTGTATATTGTATTGTATGTTCACCGCCCCAAGTCAAGTCTCCTTCTATCACCATTTATCTCCCCTTTACCCTCTTCTACCTCCCCCATCCCCTCTGATAATCACCATACTGTTACCTGTGCCTATTAGTTATTGTTATTATTATTATTATTATTTTGCTTAATCCCTTCATCTTTTTCACCCAGCCCTGCAATCCCCCTCCCCTCTGACAGCTGTCAGCCTGTCTCCTACGAGTCTGTTTCTATTTTGTTTGTTAGTTTCTTTTGTTCATTAGGTCCCCCACACACATGAAATTATATAAGAAAATATTTAAATCAATGTTTTTGCCACAACTAATAATGTGAATTCAGAATGTAATATGGAGGGAATGATCTAATCCTGTTCGATCTATAGAGATCAGATTCATAGCACTTTGTAAGTTCTGTGTCTCACAGTTTAAGCAGTATACGGGCAAACTGTAGTATATTAGGAGGAAAGCTACTTAGAGGGGCTGAGAAGCAAGGAGAATGAGTAAGAGTGGAAGGAACTGGGACATTGAACTTGGTGAACAAAAGACTCTATTGGAACAAAGTAAGGGTAATCATTTAAGAGCAATACAATTTGTCTTATTTAATCTCAAAAGTTCAGAATTAAAAGTAATAGTTAAAACTTATAAGGAAACTTATTGGAATTCAATATAAAGAATAACTTTCTTACAACATCTAGTGATAGAACGAACTACTTCAGAAGACTACTTGAAATCATGGGTTTTGTCAGATACAGGCTGGGAAAGTGGTAGAAGGGATTTATGCATCAGAAGCAAATTTCTTTCAATCCTGAAATTCCATGGTACGCATCTAAGATGTGTCAAGAAAAGAAGAAAATTATCCAGGTAACCTCAATGAAATAAAAAAGTGTAATGGGAAATATTAAGGTTAATGAGAACCTGAGGTTTTCATCAACGCTGCCAAAAACAAATTGCATTTTCTGAGGGTCATTAGTTGACCTCAGACAAAGTTGGGGCTGTGGGAAGGATTTCTGGAATGAGTCTTGGTCAGCAAAGTCTCAGGGTTATGCCATCAGACTAAAAATAATCTACCTCTATTAACCCAAGAAATTGGCATTTTTTTCCTGAAAAAAAAAATGTGTGGAAATCTTTCACTCACTGAGCCAAAATTTAAGTGGTTCCTTAGTTTGACCAAAGATTGTGTAGAAGTTTTTGGGGGATTTCCCAGCTGAACAAGGAAAAAGATATGACCATGAGGTGACAGTAGCACACACAAGCTTCATTTGGTGACATTGCTTTGACAGGTTTGCACACAGGGGAAAATGTTTGCTACATGTTTGCCTATTTAAACTTTGTAGCAAGGTAAATTGACATTGGTTAGAGATAGAAAGACAGAGTGGGGAACTTAAGAGTACTGGATTGTGTCTCAGAGGAGCTGGGGCCAAATGCAAACTTTGTGATTAATATCAAGTATAGCAACCATTTGAAGCCCACACAATGACCATATTGCATAAACAGCTTGAAAAGGTGGTTATATGTGATTGCAAAGGGCACTGTGGTCTCCCCTGAGAATCTGGTAACAGCTGTACCAGATTCGTGTGCTCAGATTCCCCATGTGTAATGTAGGATCACAACTATTGTCCTCCCCCATGTAATTCTGTTATTGTGGGAACCTTATGAGTTAGGAATTTGCTTCGAATTTTTGGATCTTTGGTGAATTATAAATATGGTTTCAATTTAGCTTCCACATGCTGACAAATACCTGATTCTTGCCCCATTCCACTAGAATAAAGTAATATCTTTTTTAACCAAACAAGTAAATATATTACTTTCATCAGGCAGAATGAATTTATTATGAAAATGCTGATGTGATTTGGAAAAACATTTTGGTGTCTTCTTGTTTAGGGGACGCCTTGCGTTGACAGGACTAGCGGGTGTCCGAATTACTTTTTGAGTGCATATCTTGTTTCCGAGTGCTTTCTGCTATGTTATTCCTTTGGGATTTGGCTTCTTTGTGTATCATTTCTAGTGTGGAAAGCGGACCCGACCTGAGCATTGCCTGCAAAGCACTGCTTTTCTGAGCCTGCCCTCCAGTGACGTGGCGGCATCCAGGCCCCAGCTGGGAGTCATTCTGGCTTGGCTCAGTCTCTCTTTCATAGCCGCTAATCCTCACTTTCTCGCCCCACTGTCCTTAGCCTTTTCCGGAGTTGTTTGCGGAAGGCATCCCAGTCGACCCTCCCTTGGGACACATCGAAGTAGTCCTCCTTCTTCAGCCACCGGCCAAGGCGGTGGTAGCTGTGCAGCTGCCGTCGATTAATAGGTTCCAGAAACAGCAGCAGAAGGCAAGCAGTCCCAGGCCTGGCCACCAAGTTGTGGGTGGCCAGCCGTAGCTCCAGGTTGCACCAGAAACTTCCCAGGGCCTGGCGGCTGAGCACACAGAGGGTGCCTTTGCTGCTTTCCATGCTGGCGGCCATAGCATCCATCCTGTCCTGCCCAACCCCAAAGTCCCTCTCAGGCAGGCATAGCCTCAAACCCTCACCATCTGGAGGAGGCTTCTCCAGGGCAGGAACCAGTTCTTCCTGCACCCAGCGTTGGTCCTGCTCACAGTAGGATACAAAGATATCATAGTGGAATTGATTTCTGGGATGCTGCCCGCACAATTTCCCCCACCAGGCACAATACAGGGTCCGGAGGTGGTGAAGCCAGGGCCACTTAGGACAGCCAAGCAATGCAAGGAAGGTGAGCAGGAGCACCAGAGTGAAGCTAGTTAAAAAGCTCTGAAGCTCAAGGTCATGTGGGCAGTGACCAGAAAGGAAGGAGAGCAACGGCATCTTGGAGTAATCAGAGGCATTGGCCTTGCAGATGGATTTCTCCAGCCCATACACAAAGGTGTTTGGGGCCCGTGTTGCCCAAGGACCCACCCAAGAGCTTTCACACTGGCAGGTGAAGTTGATATTTGAGAAATAAACATATTGAGGCATCTGGGGGATTAGTTCCTGGAGGCTGCTGTCCAGCCCCAGGGCCCATTCAGAGTTGAGTAGCAGCAGTCGAAGGAGGCCCAAGCCCCTGAAGCTGGAGATGGAGAGGTTCCCGAGGTTTAGGTTACTCAGCGCCAGCACCTGTAACTGAGGCAGATCCTTCAGTAGCATCTCCAGCTGCACTGGTCTTGGGCTGTAGACGAAATCCAAGTCCCCCAGCTCCAGCACGCGCAGTCTGGGCATCCCTTCTAGATGCAGATCTTCCGTGCCCTGGTGATCAGACCAGAAGTGCAAGTGCTCCAGGAGAGGAAGCTGTCGGAAGACTCCGGAAGGTGGATGGCCAGAGAAAATGTAGGGGCTGCAGCCTCGCAGAGTAAGGTGACGCAGGGACGGAAAATGGACTGTGGTGTTGAATAGAGACAGCAACATATAGTTAGTTTCTATGGTAAGGTTCTCCAAGAACAAGAAGGGTTCTCCACTGGGGACCCTAAAGTCTATGAAACTTATAGCCCGTAACTCCAAGCCGAGCAGTGCTGAAGGCCAGGGAGGATAGATCTCTAGCGTCTCAGAAGAACCCAACTGTAGATGGCTCAGCTTCCGGGAACCCTGGAGATATCTGCCTGGGAAACGCTCTAACTGGGTGCCCAGGAGGTTCAGGGAAGTAAGGGCAGGAAGGGAGGAGAAGCAGCCTGGATTCAGTGTCTTAATTTTGTTCCAACTCAGGTCTAGGGTCTTCAGCCACCTCAGTCCTTCCAGGCTTTCACTGGATAAGTTGGAGATGTAGTTACCACTCAGCCAGAGCTCTTGGAGTCGAGGAAGAGAAGAGAAGGCTTTGCAGGGCAGAACACAGAGCTCATTGTGGGACAGATCTAGCACTCTCAGACTTGAGCTGACCAGCCCTTCCGGGAGCACCAAGGTTGGACCTAGCTTATTCACGGACAGGTTGAGCCTCTGAAGCTCAGGCAGGGCACTCAGGAAACTGGGCGGAAGTAACTCTAGGCCATTGGCATGAAGGCTGAGGAGTTCCAGGGAGCGGCAGTTTAGGAGATCCCCGGCCTCTAGGTTCCGGATTTGGTTTCTCCCAACGTCAAGTGCACGAAGCGCAAAGTAACTGGTCACATTTCCAGGCAGTTTTTCTGCACCTGTCCCCACCAGGTAGAGGGAGTCCACGTGGAGCAGCCCTGAGCCTAGGAGGTCTAATGCACGTAGCGGGGTGCCATCCAACTTCAGGGAATAGAGCTGGAGGCCATGCAGAGCTTGGCCACCTACCCTGCTCAGCTGTAGGTTGGCAGACAGATCCAGCACCTCCAGGAAGGAGGTCCGTGGGCTGGGGGTGGTTGTAAGAGAGGACCCAGAGACAAGGTTTGGGAAGAGCCCTTGCAATTCCTGCAGCTCCGTCAGACAGCTGTGCTTCAGGGTTAGATGACTAAGGCTGATGGGCAACTGGACATTCCGGCTATCATTCAGGCAGTAGCCATGGAAGGAAAGGGCATTGAGGAATTGGAGGGGCTCCAGGGCATCTGGAGGGAGAAACAGGCTGAGGCAACAGGGAGCATGATGTTCGAAGGAAAGGTGCTGCAGCTGGTCCAATCCTCGGAATGTCCCAGATGTGACCCTGAGGGCGCCCAGCTGCAGCCTCAGAAGCTGCAGTGCGGGGAAGTGTCTGAAGGCATCAGCAGGCAGGACGGGAACTGTACCCTGGAGGCACAGTACCTCTATATCCCCGGGCACTGCTCTTAGTGTCTGAGCCAGATCCTTTACATCGAAGCACGATGCAAAAAGGTGCAGTCCTGGGGCCAAGGGACAGAAGGGGATGTAGTAGGAGATGTTAGGCAGTAGGGAGCTGTCTCCTATGCTGCAGTTGGGAGCAGTCCATGCCCAGCTCATCCAGTTGAGGCTCCTCAGGGCCAGCAGTAAGAGAGAGAGCAGAGTGAAGGAGAACAGAGGTTTTTCCATCCTTGGTTCTGCTTCTGGGGGAAGAGGGGAAAGAAGAGGAGCGTCAAACCTTACAAAAGCCAGCAATCCCAGGCCCAGGGCCTCTGATGCTCACAACACTCAGTATGTTGTGGAACATATTGAAGAAACAGCTCTGTGATTATGACATAAAGGAGACATTTGGTCAAGCAGGGAACTCAAGCTGTACCACTCAGGTGTGCCTCCCCACAGACAGGAAGCCCGCGGGGACAGAAACAGAAACAGGCCAGCAAGAAGAGCCTGCAACGTGCAAGATGTCTCAGCGAAGAAACTGGTGACACAGCCCAATTCTTCTGCTGAGGATGATTAGCTCGGTTTTCCAACTACTTTGGAGGGGAGCTCAGAGCTGCGAATGGGCTACTTCCAAGACAAGGTCAAAAATTTACTTATTACAAAGCAGACTGGAGAAGAAACGAATGGTAATGGCACAAATATAATAAGACCTGAACATACACTCTGACTTCATGGGCCCAATATTATCCTTATTTTACTCAGGCGGCAATTGAATGTCAAAGAAGTTAAGTGACTTGCCCAAGGTCACAGAAGTAAAAGCAGCAGAGCTGTGACAGGTCCAGGTATTCTGCCTCCAAATTTGGTGGTCTTTCCATACAGAAGTCCTCAGGCAGGACTAAAGAAACATTTTAAATGAGTTCTACTGTTGAGTTTACATTGAGTTTATAAAGAGAGACTCCAAAGTTAGCTCAGGTAAAATATAAAGAAAGTAGAGAAAGTGAGTAGGAGAATGAAGTCGAAAAAAGCAGTAAAAAGAAAAAATAAAGCCATGGTACGTTTGTGGTCAGAACATAGTGCAGAGGCAGGAGGTCCCATTGACCTTTCCTCGTTGCCTCCAGTCCCCCGGTATGAAGTAAGCAGTAATCATAGGTCTGTGATCTAGGTCCTTGAAAAGGCTGAAGATAGAGGACAGTTATCCAGAGTGAAGGGCGTTGTCCTCCTGACAGAGTCAGGGATTATTTAATAATTCATGCCCGTGGGCAAAGGAGGATTTGGTATTAAAAGATGTGGTGCTTTTCTCTTCCCCTTGTTTGTCATAAGGATAAACTGCATGGGCGATCACATGAAACTGGCTCTGGAAGCTCTGAGCTGCCTTTCCTCAAGTCCTAAGCCTTCGGCTGCTGGAGCATCACAGTTGTATGAGCCTCAGGCTTCAGTGAGAAGGTCAGAGGAGGTCTGAGGTGAAAGGCCTGGGGCATTTGTCATCCAGGTGACTCGACCTTGCAAAACTATCAATCTCACTGTGGATGCCACTCAATACGCTGAAATGCCACATTATTCTATTTCCACAGCTATTCTTGAATTTTTGAAAGGCTGTATCTTGAGCCCACGCTGCAGCTCCTGGCTTGTGTAATAGCACGCTGTTACTCTTGAACTAGCCTCTCTGTTCTAGTATCTAGGGAGATTCTAGGCTCTGGAATAGGCCTCAACCCAGGGAGATACAATGGCCTTCGGGCAGAGATCCTAAGAATACAGAACAATCCTGGATTGCAGAGTGGTCTTTTTCTTTAGATCAGTTTTGGTGGTATTACCTGAGGCATTGCTTTGGTTGTCCACAATGACAGTTTCTCATTTGCCCAGTTCAGTTGTGAAAAATATTAACACAAATGTTCCCTTTAGGCTCTGTCTACCCCTGCCTAGCTTGCGACCTCCAGCCGCCCCTGAAATTGACCAGGAACTCTAGATAGGGGGAGGCTCTCCACTTTTGCATTCTTTCTTGACAGTTTCCACTACTTGCTCTCCCACCTTGTGTCCACAAAGCTTACCTGGCACTGGGTCCCACTGAGCAGAGGAAATGGAGGTCGAGACAAATTGAAATTTCTCAGGAAGAGTTCTTCCTCATCTCCTGCAGGAAAGGTGTAAAAGTGTTTTCTGTGGTGATTCTCTCCTCTTCCATGGCCTCTGCCCTCTCCCACACTGGGGCGTGACACCTTCGTTAAACTCAAGATGGGACCAGCCAGGACAAAGAGTACTTTGTTAAGCTCTTCTCTTCAAACTGCACTATTTTCTCTCTCTATTCCCTCTTAACAACTTTTTCTATATTATGATTTCCTTTTTTTGGTCTGTCTTAGGGATTTCAGTTCTCGCTGTTGTATCATATCCTCTTCATGTCTGAAAGAACAAGTTTTTTTCTCCATTTTCTAGAAGAGTTTTCTTTCTGGCAATTAGAATGACCCACTATTTGCACCATTTATACCTCTTTCCTCTCAGCCCTCGTAAACAGTCTTAAAATTAAGCTCTTTTGTAACAGGAAGATTGAAGAGGGATCCAGAATCTTACTGGAGGGACTGGACCTTCACCCTGAGGTCAGTAGTACAGAGAAGGAATAAGAAAGAGAAAAGTTGATTTCTATCTAAATGGTTGGATCTACTTTTCCAGAGGATATGAGCCATTGAGAAATGTCTGGGAGGAAGTCATGAAATCAGAGCCAGGACTGGGTTTGGTAATTTAGTATCCGCCCCCCCCCCCAAAAAAAAAGTCCCCCTGAGGCAGGAGACAGCACAGGAAGAACTCTGAGACTGCTCTGCCATTACTGGCCAGCCTCTACCCTCCTGGTTGCCAGGAAACGCCTTTTATCACTCAGATAGAACGAATAGTAAACACGGCAGGGAGGTGGAGGGAGAGTGTCTCACCTGCTAGCTCAGCAGTCCTGAACCTGGCCTGATAATGTTGCCAGGTGTTCCAACATCACAAGAAACCCTATGTTAGCAAGGAAGGAGGGAAGTCCTTGAAATTCTGCGGAGCATTTCCACTGTCTGGGAAAGAAAGCCTTGAAACCGTGCTTTCATGCCAAGGTCTGGAATGTGGGAGAGGATCCACAGCGCCCAAGGAAGGAGCCCATAAAAGAACTTTGGTCGATTGCCTACCTCTGGTCACTACCTGTTTTAGGAAGAAGTCCTTAATGCTCACAGAAAGAGCCCACAAATAACTGTGGGCAACTGCCCCAGCTTTAATTAACTGCCTCTTGTCACGTATCTGTTTTATAACGAGATGAACAAAGGAAGCCTGGAGCAAGATAAAAATTCGAGCTAGCAGACCCCCACACATACCTAAGTTTGGGTAGTCACATCCCCCCAGGAAACCACATTTACGCATATTAATCAATATGTAACATGTTTTACTCCCATCCCACCAACTGTGTAAGTCCTCAGAACAAAGCACTTGCTCTCTGGGCGCTCTTGGCTCTCTGGCCCCCCGGGGGCTTGCCACCCTGGCCTTCAGCCACCCTCACTTTCACCACCTGCTTTGCCCTGAACCTACGCCTTTCACTTTCCACTCCCCCCGACCCACCCCACATTAGCTAGGCCCATTCTCTTCCACGGGAAGGGATCACTAATAAACTCTGATTGCACGCTGATAGATTTGCTGATCTGTAATTCTTTACATGCGTCAGCAAGAAGAACCAGATCTCTCCCGTCAACACCCCCACACCCTAATTCGTATCATGTTTGACTTGACAGAGACTCTCTTTGGGTATATATTTTTGTACCTTTGTTTTTGGAATAACAATTACGTAAGCCTGATCATGGCAATATTAAAATATTTCTCTTGTCATTTTTCCCAAGCATTCAGTTTTTAAAAGTATCACATAATTTGCTTTTATTTGTTGAGGATTGGGGAAGCAAATTTATGTTTCTTTTTCCCACACACATTCATAAGTTTTAACAAAAATCTTAGGCTCTATAAGGCCAAATTTTTTAGTTCTTACTAAAATTTTTGTCTTTCAAAACTCTTCTATCCACTAAATGTGTTTCTCTTTCTATTTATTTGGATAAAAAGATCCATTCCAATATCAACATCCTAAAGAGGTAACATTGAGAAAGGCTGCTGTTTCTAAAATTTCATCACTATATTTATTTCCTTATTTTATGGCTAATACATGTGGGGCTGCATATGTACCACCCATTGATCTCCTGACTAATAAAACCTCAGTTCTATTCTAGTGGCATTGTGCCCAGCTTGAGAAATTAAATGTTACAGAGCCTCCCTTGCA
Organism: Mormoops blainvillei; assembly: GCA_004026545.1. Lineage (NCBI taxonomy): Eukaryota > Metazoa > Chordata > Mammalia > Chiroptera > Mormoopidae > Mormoops > Mormoops blainvillei. The sequence goes on from PVJD01008824.1 coordinate 56,794, forward strand.
CATAGGGGTCACGCGACATACTTCTGTTCGAGCAAAAACTTTTGCTGTCAGAGTTGCAGCTGCCACCTTCAGATTATAAAGTGATGGTGAAAATGAAAATGTGTGCTGAAAAGAGTTTATCAAAAAGCCAGGAGAGCCTGAGTCCCTGATGGCAGCTCAGAACTGCCTTCCTCTGGACTGTCTTTCTCCACAAAGTTTACACATGAGAAAAAAACTAAATATTTTGCTAAGCTCTTGTTACTTGTGTTGTGTTTCTATTATTGGGAGCTAAATCTAAGGCTAATATATACAACAATTATGGGTTCCTGGATAGATTTTGCGTTTCTTTTTTGTTTTCATTATTCACATGGATAAAATGTGGAGCAACAATTATCTAATACAAAATAGTATCCTTTCTGTCAATTCTGGATTCTTTTCTCCTTTGGTGGTAGTTAAATGATCATTTTTAAAAAGTGGCTCTGTTTTTATTAAGATGATTTAAAATATATATATTGATAAGCACTTTATATTCTGTTTTTAATGCTTACTCAAGGATTTATTCACTGATTTGAGAGAGAGAGAGAGAGAGAGAGGGAGAATAGCAGTTGCCTCCTGTGCGCACCCTGACCAGGGCGAACCCATAACCCCTACGTGCCCTGACCAGGACAGAACCTGCAACCTTTTGGTGCGGGGACGGAACGATGCTCCGACCAACTGGGCCACCCCTGGACCAGGGCATGTCGTATAATCTTTAAAAGATATGAACATTCGAATTAGGTTGTTGAAGAGAAACAGAAGTAAATAAAAGATAGGTGTTCAAAACATAATAATTCAAACTCTTTTCATGAAAATTTATTCTTGTACTAGTGGTAAGCAGGGACCTCAGGTGAGAGATGGAAATATGTAGATAGGAGGTCTCTGGGGAAGTTTTTCCTGTTTGGGAAGATTCATTAGAAGTGTTGTATGACATGTCTCTTTATTTCCTTTCTTTCTCTGTCCCAAGCATCTAGAACAAAAACCGTAAAGCCACAGTTGGCTGCCAAAAACTCCTCTTTCCTTTAGAGAAAGTATTGATTCTGAGTGAAATAAAAACACTAGTAGCCAAATTTACTCCTTTTCACAAAGTGACCCCCATGAAAAGTCTTTTGAGAAGTCGTGGAAAGGCATGTGTTACAAGGCTCACCAAAGCCAGTAGCATTATTTTTTTCCAATGCATAAAGTAGAAGAAAAGCTTAGGCAAGTACATTGTCTAAAAGCATTGCCCTAAATTATGCATCCCTTCCTAAACATTAATTCTTTAATTCCTCATCCTTTGTGCATTAGATGAAGTATACATGTTTATCATGAAAAAATGAGAAAACAGATATCAACATAAAAACATTTACCCATAATACCATCATTCATATTCAAGTAAGCTTATATGATAATGGTGTTTCATTATATGCTTTTTCCACTCAGTGACATATTTTACCTATTTTTTACAAAAATCTTCATGTAATTTGTGTAGTTGCTATCTTAAAAAAACCTGAAAAGTGGACCTCTTACCTGCATTTCTCCTCTATAGTATTCATTTTGAGATTAATACAGGTTTTGGCTTGCATTACATGTAGTTCTGAAGGGAACTACATAGGACATATCATGGTTTCCAGGAAAGAAAATATAACACAGTAGAATTCTTAGTGACATTGAAGTCAGCAGAACTGGTTCCTTATGTATGTGACATTGGACAAGTTCATTGGTTTCTTTGGGTCTCATCTATGAAATGTGTATGAAAAATCGACCCTAACCAGGTCGCAGAATTTGTGAGGATGAACTGGGAGAGTATGTCAAAGTTTTTTGTAAATGGTAGTTTTGCAAAAGAAAGATATTTAGAATATTAACTGAAACCAATTGAATACAACAGTATGTAGAAGATCTTATCCTGATTAACCTCATTTATTTACCACAGTGACAACAATATTGTCATTAGCTCTATTTTATAAAATAAAAAAATCAGGAAAGAAAGGACAAATAATTTGCATACAAGAAGCTCACACAGTTAGTGATAGTACTTAGGTTTGAAACCAATCTATCTGATTCCAGAGTGTTGGTCCTTCTTTATGGTAGTAGGAAAGTATGGACCCTGTAGTTAATTAGCCTGACAGGAATCAAGTACCATCTCTAAGTAAGTATGTTCCTTTTTGTGCCTATATCATCCTCAGTAAATTGGAGATACAATAATTCTGACCTGAAATCTTTGGGTTGTCACGAGCAGTACATAAAATACAGGACTTAGAATGGTGCCTGGCACAAAACGAGTGGCTCAAAATGTTAATTCTTATTCCTTTCAATGTTGTGAATAAGAGCAAAGCTTGTACCGGTGAATCTGCACATCAAAACTTGCTGAACTAATATTTGTCCCATGTGCCCCACGCCCTTATTTTCCCTGAAATGTTGAGCATACATAATGTTTGTTTTACAAATATTACTTTGTGAGTGAGTTAGTTGCAATCGAGAGGGAGATTCAATGTTTGGTCAGCTTCACGAGGGTTTGAAGGCAGCTAATAAACACCATGACTCATATTTGAAAGTAAAAAACAGCTTTCTGCTTTCATTTCCTCTGAGGAAACCATGAACCAGTACAATAATTTTAAAATATCACCTTGCTGTGTCCTTTTGAAAGCTTAAACACTCAGAACCAAAAAAGGAACACTATTTTCTCACTGTCACCCCTAACGCTCTTTCTCTCTCCCTGTCTCTGTCTTTGGGATGCAGTTGGCTTTGAGAAATTACCGTATATAAGTTGTAGTGATATGTCAAATAACTTAACGTGGAAAGGACTGTGAACTAATCTGGGGCTTAGGGTCGTAAAAAGAGGGCCTTGGAAATGCAGCGGCTGCACAAACATATTAGCTCAGTAACCCAAGGCAGGGAGGAGAAATAGTTCCAGTCTTGACCACCTTTTCTTTATCCCTTTGCTTATTTGACCTCAGGAAACTTAAAAAGGATGTACTCTGGGAAAGGGTGTGGGGTTAGAAAACATCCTCAGTGGACAAATAACAGAGAGAGATATAGCAGAATTCTGGTAAGATCGACTTGGGAACTTGACAGCTTCTCACATCCAAGCCTTTAAAAACTGGAAAAGGCATGGATGTGGATTCTCCCCAGAGGGGTGCACCCTGCCTCTACCTTAGTTTTTTAGCCCAGTGAGACCTTGTCAAGCTTCCAACCTACGTAACTGTCAGACGATAAATTTATTTGTTTAAGCCACCAGTTTGCAGTCATTTGTTATGTTGCCATGGCAACAGAAAAGTAATAGTTATTTTTGGCTTTGTCTGCTCATTGTCCTTGAAAAGTTACTTGTGGGATTCCCTAAGACCTGGGAGGGACATGCCTTCCTCCACAGAGGATTTGGGTTTGTGGCTGCCAGGCACTATTTGTTAGGACACTATTTGTTAGGACATCCTTAAGCAAACGCAAAGTCTGAGATTCCCGCTGTGCGTGCGAAGGCTGCCACATTTTTGAGGGCTTCTCTGCGACCCTAACTTGTCAAGGATTATTTTCTCTCCTTTTGGTTTCTTCCCCTGTTTCTCACTGTCAAAGCAACCTTCCTTACAGCTCACTAGAATTGGGGTGGAAAACATGCTTAGTTCTGTTTTCCACTTTCCTGAAGACACAGCTCTTTGTGTAACATCGTAAGATGCAGAGTAGCTCCTGCAAGGCTTTCCACCAAGGAAAAAAAAACCCTGGGCTTTAACTTCGGTCTTCTTTGCAAAACTTCTGAAATGAATCCCAAACCTGCCGTGATTGGAAATGCTCTCAAATTAAGCAATGCCAGGTACGTCAAAGGGTGGGCTGCGCTATGCAATAAGGTCTGGGTGTTTGCGAGCCTGCGGGGCCCAAGGCCAGCTTTCCAGCAAGAACTGCGCTTCGGGCAATTCAAACAGCAGCCTTGAGAATCACACGGCTCATTAAGCTGAGCAGTGGTGTAAAGACCGCAGAAAGCCTCAGACACAGCCAGAGCCCTAGGGATGAGAGATCTTTCAATCTTACAGCCAGTCCTCAGTTAGGGTTTGGCTCACGAGAAAGCAGTTAGGCACAGACCGCGCAATTCTGATGGTCATTTGAGAATTTCTCATTTTGCCGGCCTGAAACTGCGAAGATAGTTCCTTCGGAAGGGCAGGAGGGAAGAATAACAGGGTAACGTATCCCTTCCTTAAACCCACATAGCTCCTGCCATGCAATGCTGTAAGTTTCTCAGATATATTTATTCAAAGATCCACTTCCCATCCTTGCTTCTCTTTCTGTCTCTAAAACGATTTTTATAACTCCTGTTGTCTGTATTTTTTTTCTGTATATACTCTGACAGTCGTCATTTTTAAATTTAAGAAATCATTGGAATTTTGTTTTTCTAGGTTTATACAATTAGAAGCATTCACAGAACAATGAAATTCCCATAGCATCAGGGAATTCTAGGACTGGTGATAATCTTCGAAGGTGGTTATAAGGTTTGGGTAAGATAGGGTCAACTTTATATAACAGAAAGCATTAGATTTATGCAATACTGTGTTAAGACTACCTAATTCTACAGTGGTCTCTCCTAGATCTTATTTTCCATTTCTTGAATTATTTAGGTTGCTTTTTGTTAACCTTTCTTTACTTCCCCCACATGCAATTTAAAATGCAATAATTCAAACAAAGCCAAATATGTTTAGAGCAGAAAGAATATACCCTTCTCAGTGGGAAACACCATGATGAGTACCATCTCTAATGAATGGTATCTATTTCCTGGCATTTCAAAAGAACTTAGAAAACACATCAGATATCTTCAAGAGGAGTTCACATGGCACTTAAACCGTAACTAGAAAATCATTTTCCGTCATTGTTTTGGTCCAGTTTCTTTTTCTGGGAATAATTTTAATTCAAGTAGGCAAAAATAAACAAAATAGAATGTATTATAGCAAAATATAATACATTCTATTTGAAAAAAAAACTTTACTCCCATTCTTAGTCTTTTATGCATAGATCTCTGGTTTCCTGCTTTGAAAAACTAGAGAATAGCTGCTCAGCTATCCACAAATAGTCTTTGATTATGTAAAGAGCTTGATTTTGGTCTCCCCTTCATGCTGCATTTGGATCTTTCCACAAAGACTTTTATATCCTTGCTCCACAGGCAGGTGAAGAGGATGGTCACACAGTGGTGTGAAAGAGACATCCCCAAGTTCCTTGCACCCAAAAATCTCTTTTCTGTTTGTTTATCTTGGAACGATGTAGGCAGAGAAGTTTCTTGGTATTAAATTTTTTTCTTTCTGAAATTCAGGTACTTTTCTGTATTGTCTGTGTAAATCCTTGACAGCTAGTTTGAATAATTATCAGATCACTTTCCCTGAATGGTTTGAGAGAACTCAGTGCAACATGGAATGGGTCAGCGGTCCCCAACCTCTTTTGGCACCAGGGACCGGTTTCATGGAAGATAGTTTTCCCACGGACTGGGGTTGGGAGGTATGGAGTGATTTCGGGATGATTCAGGCAAATTACATTCCAGCTCACCTCCTGCTGTGTGACCCGGTTCCTAACCCCAGGGGTTTGGGGACATCCGGAAGAGGTAACTGGGACTGAGGACAGAAAAATACAAGTTTTTTCTCACTTAATGTTTTGCCTAGAGGTACTTCTAGATTGAAAACATCCTAATCTGGACAGACAGCCTCTGGTGCAGAATTCCTAAGCACTTCAATGAAAAAAAAATGTATCAATGGTACCTGCTTTTTCATTTGTATTCTAGATATTCCCCCTCTATGTTGGGGGCGAATGTAGGTATAGAGCAGGAGCAATGGATAAACAATTTCTTATTGTGTTCTCTATTTCTCTTAAGTATATTTATGGTTGCTGAAGAGTCCAAAAGCAGCATGATTCTCATTTCCCTTATTATTCTTTTCTACAAAATGGGTCATGTTGAACCTCTTTTGCACAAACCTCAATGATATGAATCCTCGCCCTTGGTCTCTTATTTTGGTAATTACTATGTTCCAGCAACTGTCCCGTTCATCCTGAGTTTGTTGCTTCCCTAAGCTTTAAAGGTAAAGATTTTATTCCTTCTTACTCAGCCTCTACAAACTTCCCAACCTTTGTCACCTGGGATAACAAATAAAGACAAAGAACATGAGGTTCTTTTCAATTCTTCTTAAATGATTTGTTTCTTAACATGAACATTCATGATAACTACTAACCTTTTTACAATACAGTAATTCACAGCACAAAATATTTTCTTCAGTTTGACAAATTATTATGCAGTAAGCATTGTGGTATGAGTACAAAGAAGAATCAGAAGTTCCTCACTTTGAGGGACTTAGTCATTTTTTGGGTGAGTGTATGTTGCTCAAAGACAGGTTACAGTTGATTCTCAAAACAACTTTGGGACATATTATTATCCTTATATTAAACTGAATAAACAGAGAATAAACTCAGATTTAATACCTTGCCTGAGGTCCCTCCATTGGTGAGTTACAGCTGGGTATTGCATCCAGACACTTCATTCTAGAACTCTTGTCTTTAAAGAATATAATTCTGTCTGTTTAAAAAATGGAATGAGCCCTGGCTGGTAAAGCTCAGTGGATTGAGTGATGGTGTGTGAACCAAAGGGTCAACGGTTCAATTCCCGGTCAGGGCACATGGCTGGATTGCGGCCAGGTCTTCAGTTGGGAGCGCATGAGAGGCAACCACACATTGACATTTCTCTCCCTTCCCCTCTCCCTCCCTTCCCCTCTCTCTAAAAATAAATAAATAAAATCTTTTTTTTTTTAAAGGAGTGATTTCATGCTCTCATTACCTCATGCCCAAGTCATTGTCTTCTTTCCTAGTTTGCTGTAAGTGCAATTTAAAAGCATTGCAGGAAGAGTTGGGAGGCATGCAAAATGTTCCTTGTTCCGTTTATACAGAGATGTACATACCTCACAAAACTTGCTTAAGTTTTTTGAATCTTGGAATACGGTTTATAAACCCCAGACTTAAAATCCGATGCCTTTTCTTTTTTCCCCCCACTTTTGTCTAACTAAAATTTCTCTTGTTCCAATTTAATTCCCTTTTTAGGTCACTTGGTATTCTTGACTTAATGAAAAAAGAAAATGATTCAAAGGTGACAGAATTTGTTCTTCTGGGCCTGTCATCCTCTTGGGAGCTGCAGCTATTTCTCTTCTTGATATTTTTGTTGTTCTACATGGCTATTGTCCTGGGAAACCTCCTGATAGTGATGACAGTGCGAGCTGATGCTCGCCTTCTCCAGTCTCCTATGTACTATTTTTTGGGCCATCTGTCCTTCATTGACCTATGCCTGAGCTGTGTCACTATGCCCAAGATGTTAGGAGATTTCCTATGGCAGGGCAAGGTCATCTCTTTTTCAGGATGCCTTGCTCAGATCTACTTCCTGCACTTTCTGGGAGCCAGTGAGATGTTTCTGTTGACAGTTATGGCCTACGATAGGTATGTTGCTATATGTGATCCTTTGCACTACCTGACAGTCATGAACTGCCAGCTATGCTTCCAGTTGGTTTTCGCCTGCTGGTGTGGGGGTTTCATCCACTCTATCACACAGGTCACATTGGTCATGCAGCTGCCCTTCTGTGGCCCCAATGAACTAGACAACTTCTACTGTGATGTCCCACAGGTCATCAAGCTAGCCTGCATGGATACATACGTGGTAGAGGTACTGATGGTCTCGAACAGTGGCCTGCTGTCTCTTGTCTGCTTCTTGGTCTTGCTCTTCTCCTATGCTGTCATCCTCATCACCCTGAGAACTCACTCCCATCAGGGCCAGAGCAAGGCACTCTCTACCTGTGCCTCCCACCTAACAGTGGTCAGCCTGATCTTTGTGCCGTGCGTATTCATCTACCTGAGGCCTTTCTGCAGCTTCTCTGTGGATAAGGTGTTCTCCATCTTTTACACGGTGATCACGCCTATGTTGAACCCTCTCATCTACACACTCAGAAATGCTGATATGAAGATAGCCATGAAGAAGCTGAGCAAAAAGCACGTGGCATCCTGCTGGCCACATGAAAGATGAGCAGGAAGAGGTGATTTAGAAAACATACTCTTTCTTGGGACACTTTTAACTCATCCTATACCTGCATACATGCATGAAAACCAATTGGTGACTTTGGTAGAAAAGAGAAACCAGCATAAAAATTATTGCTTTTAATTATTGCATTGCTCTTGATTATAGTTGAAGGTATAGGTGACTGTCTCAGGTGTTAAATATCAAGCAGAGAACACAGGAGTGCTTATACCCCACAAATAACAACAATAATTAATCAAGTACTAGAGTGAAGAGGATACCTTGAAAGACCACTCATCTATCCTTTGTCTATTAGTAGCCTTCCTTTATTTAATTTATTTTACTTTTAAACTCTATTCAAATGAAAGAAGCTATCACATTTCTGTTTGTGTCCCGATCCTCCAGGGTTTAAGAATTCATGGCATCAGGAAGTTCCTTCTGATGTCTCATCAGAGCCTTTTTGGAAGCAGGGGCTTCCTTTTGTCCTGTCTCTACCAACGCCTGAAAATATCACTAACCACCCTGTGTGGTGGTGTTCGCCCAGGAATTGTGTTCTGTAATGTGCCAAATTTGAGAAGTGTAGTTGAAAAATTCACAAAGTTTCTGTGTGAAGAAAAGAGAGTCTGGGGGCATTGGATGATGGAAGCTTTTTAGCATTCTGCTGCCGAGACTGCTCCAGGTGAGGCTTCCCATTTCACCTGGAGGTTTCCTTTGAATGGAATTGCAGTGAGGGAAAGAGGATAAGCTGGTTGGCTCTTCTACTGACTATGCTGTTTAAGAGCTACGAACTCTGAAGAAAAAAAAAAAGGAAGAAATGAGCTGTGTGTTGAAGCACTCCCCGACCTGGTCCCTGCCCTCCCGGTTCTCATACTTATGACCTCAGAGTCTCAAAAGTGCTTTCAGGACTAGATAATATTATTCGACTTCATTTTTATAACTGAACCTAGATTTGTTAAGTGACTTGATCAAGATCACTTGTGTAATCAACCAAGAAAGTTAGTAACTTTAGGTAATTAAGATTAAACTAATAGCCCTGGCTGGTGTAGCTCAGTGGATTGAGAATCAGCCTGTGAACCAAGCCGTTGCTGGTTGGATTCCCCAGTCAGGACACACGCCTGGGTTGTGGGCTAGGTCCCCAGTAGGGGGCATGTGCGAGGCAACCACACATTGATGTTTCTCTCCCTCTCTTTCTCCCTCCTCATCCTCTGTCTAAAAATAAAATAATTTTTTAAAAAAGATTAAGCTAATATTTTTTCTTCTCGGAAAGAGTCTTTATTCCAAGTACCTGGGCTAACTGCTTAATATTGACTCTTATCTGTATAGATAGGAGCTCCAGAACTAGGACGCCCCTAAAAGTCTTCTCTTAAACATGTACATTGAATGGTATCTATTTCTGATATAAGGTTCTTTGCTACTTTACAGCTGTGGAAAGGTATTTATTTGCTAAATGATAATATCGTGATGGACTTTTAGGAATATTTTTATATTTGTTTGCTTTATTTCCTAATCAATTGCTGAGAGAGACTTTTCTCATTACTTAGCTGAAAAACATACCTCAGGAAAAAGTATCTAAAATTCCACCTAATACTAGTACTTAACTATGTAATTTGCAGTAGCCTTCAACATGAAAGGGTTTTCTTTACATATGGATAAAGGATGGACTTTCATTTTTGTGCTGGGAGCTAGCGGCTTTATGTTTAAGAAACCGTATGTATATATGTATGTATATGTGAATATATGTATGTAGGTATTGCTACAGAAGGGCTCCTCATAGACTAGGAACGAGGCTACCACTTGAGTGATTTCTTAACAGAATGAGTGAGGGTGAGGGTGGTATCTCTGGTACAGATCATACTCTCCCCTTTTTCTTTCACTTGGCAGCATTTCCACAGGCCTCCATCGCCTGAAATGAGCATTCCAAAGAGCAGTCAGGAGGAGACTCCCAGAGAGAAGGCAGTGTGCGGGTTTACAGGAGGGTTTAAACAATGCTGTGGGCACATACTGGGATAAGCTTTCTTTTTGTATCAGCTGACTGCAAAATCCCCTTTTCCTAATATCTCTTTCATAGCAAAATTTAAGATCATGGCAAATCATTTTAAATGTCCTGTGGAGAGCTGGGATTGGTAGCATAATATTCAGAAAAGCAAGAGCTTTGTATAGTCCCCTTTGCATTTTCAATCCCCCAATACTTAATCGATAGTCTATATTAAAATTCTCACTATTAATAAGCTAATAGCATTTCTGTTTTTCAGACTGTACATGGTTTATATTTTCTGTAGAGTTCCCTGATCAAATGCCCTGAGAGCACCTCCAGGGTCTGCCTGAGCCTCTTCCTTGGTTCTACTCCCCTGAGGTTGGATCATACCGATGTGTATGCGCCTTTAGCTGAGGGGCACTGTATGTGAAGTGCGTGAACAGAGCCTGGACGCCTGGGATGCAGAGCCCACATCCATACATGAGAGGCTTCCTGTGCTGGGATTTGGAAACAGCAGAAGGGGCAGGCTGGAGACTGAGAGCCAAAGCTTGCTCTTTCCACACTGCCATGCCTGGTGTATATTTCAAGGAATCTGAGGATTTTAAATTTGAAACTGGACTTCCAGTCATTATGAGACTAATAGAACATTATTCTCTGAGCATGTTTTCAGGCTTTGTTAGAGACAGGACACTTAAATTATGTTACCTTGACTTACAGTTTTTAGACATATATATCTGGGTTCCATGTGTATTCTTGCTCTGAGTCCCACAGATGTTTGGGGTGTGTCTTCCCCCCCTTTCTATCTCTTGTGGCACCTTGGGCTACTGAAATGACTGAAAGGAGACAAAGACAAGTCTGGCTTATGAGATCATGGGAAGATTATTGACTTTATAGTTTGAGAACAGATGGATACTAAGATTGAACACTGATAGCCTAGCTCCGAACTACGTATTGTCAATGAGCCCATAATAGTAAGGGAGATAATAGTAAGAAAGCCAATAGTAATAAAGAAAAGTAACATTTTATTTGTTATTGTTGTTGGTTTAGTGGTCCAATACAGCAATACTCAGTACCACTGTCCCCCTTCCCTTATCCAACTTCAAGTTAATTGTGCAAAACCATGAGAAATGACCTAAATATTTATTAAATAGTTATTTACAAAGTAGCCTTCAATATAGTTTTATAAGGAGTCATTTAGTGAGCATTTTTAGAAAGAGAAGTTTTTCCCATTCCAACTTTCTCCTGCTAAAATTCCTAGAGACTAGAAAGTATAGTTGGAGAGAAGTCAGCATGCCCTCTCAACATATACCCCTAATTTAGGAAAAACATTTCCTGGGAGATGTTCCTCTAATAAATAACTTCTAGTGATTTTTGGATGTTTTCACATTTACTAATTTACTCATTACTCATTCATTAAGCCATTATTGATTTATTACCCATTCATTAACTTAACAGCTATTTGCTGAGTGCCCATGATGTTCCTGGAAATGGGGTAGACATCTTGTCATTTGGTTGTCCCCCCATGCAGCAATAGATCACCCAAATATCTAATCAGAAGGCCTCTCACTATTCACCAGAGGAAGGTCGATAGCACTCTAAGATGATGTGTGAGCCCAGATGACTGGGGGGAATAGAGCAGTGGGGTCAGAAGTATGGACTCTGGACTCAGGTAGCCTCATCATGGTCCAGCTCCACCACCTTCCAGAGGGCAAGCACCTCAACCTCTCAGTATCCCTTTGACTATAAAATAAATGGTTTCTGCTTTATAAAATTCTCAGGAAAACTAAGCAAAATAATACTTGTAAAGCTCAAATGAGTATGTCTACATATGTTGAGAACTCAATAAATATTGACT